>JALBCR010003584.1:0-39946 GCA_030710515.1 Abscondita cerata | reverse complement strand
ATTACCGAGTAAAATGGAATCTTGAACACACTTTGGAAAGAGCCATCGGAAGTGGTAGACCTAAAGTATCTACACGTGCTCAAGATCTCGAGTTGTTTCATTACGTAACAGAACAACCATTTGCTACATACTCCAGGGCTATAGCAGATACACATTTTCCCGGATGCCGTATAACTGCACAAAAAGATTAAAGGAGATGGGAATAAAGAAGTATAATGCTGCTGCGAAAGAAGTTCTCAGTGACGAAAATATGAGACGTCGTCTGAATTTGCAAGGCGATATGTGAACGAACCTTTGAATTTTGGAATCGAGTGATTTTTAGCGACGAAAAACGTTCAATAGCCGCAACGATGGACCACTAAAAGTTTTTAGAATGGAAGGAACTCGTTACGAAAATAATCACATATGTCCTAAAAACGAAGTGGTTATTTTTCTGTGAATGTGGGGTTGGGTTAGCGCGGGGTCCAGGAGTTTGTTGGGCTATCGATGGACGTCTTGATTCTGCTGCGTATTTAGATATTTTGAAACTATTATGAAACCTTCAGTCGAAGTGTTTTATCCAGACGAAGATTATATTTTCCAACAAGTAAGTATTCTTATTTCACTATACTTTCTCCAAAAATAGTTCGGGATCTGTTGAATTAACATTTTCATAATGTATTTTTGTTGTTAAAGGACAACGCCCCTATTCATACTTCGCGGGTTGTGCGCAATTGGATACGAGAAAATAACTTGAGCTGTTACCCTGGCCAGCAAAAGCCCAGATTTTAACATTATCGAAAATGTTTGGGCTCGAATACTTGCTGTTATCCGAAGACAACAAGGGCCAAATTTTATACCAGTAAACCGTAATGCACTAATTGCAGCCATTGATACCGCATGGGAAACGATTAATATTAATTATATTGATACCTTGATAGCGTCAATGAGCAGACGCCTCCAAGAATGTATCAATAATAATGGAGGTCACACCCATTATTGATTTCTTATATTTATTTATATAGTAATACCTTTATTTAAAAAAGTTTTCATTTAATTTTAAACTATAACTTGGTATCTTAATTATAATTATGTAATAAATTCTTGTCAAAAACTAAATATATACGTTGACAATAAGAATTGCCTTAGTTTTTATTTTCACTTTTATATTAACTACAGAAAAAATGAAACGTCATAAAATATACATTTTGTAAGGACTAAATATTATGAATAGAGAGTTTAATGATTTTTTTAATAACTTACAATAATTAGTAGGTTAGATTTATTTAAAAATAAGTAATAATCAGTCAACCCAAATAACCATGTTTAGTTTTTGATTTAATTTAAAAGTTATTGCTTGTAGACGTTTTTAAATCAAAATTATTTCTAATTTTATTTTGTAAACATTTCCTAAACAAAATTTTGATTCGATAATTAATCGAGCTATGGTGTTTAATTAGCGATACCTTCAAATATATTCTTTAAAGAAAAAATTAAGTAAGCAACGTAAATTACCTATTTTCTAAAACGTGCTTAGTGTAATGATTCATTCTACAGTCCTTCTATAAGATAACCCCTGCTGAGACTACCTGCTGTTAGAATTGTAAATGATACCCTTAAGCCCGCTTCACAATGTGCAAACTTTTGTTTACAGAAATTGTGGTGTCCAAGTTTTAAATTTCATGAGTGTACATTTTTTTTTTTTTTTTTTTTTTTTTTTTTTTTTTTTTTTTTTTTTTTTTTTTTTTTTTTTTTTTTTTTTTTTTTTTTTTTTTTTTTTTTTTTTTTTTTTTTTTTTTTTTTTTTTTTTTTTTTTTTTTTTTTTTTTTTTTTTTTTTTTTTTTTTTTTTTTTTTTTTTTTTATTTTAAATTTTTTTTTTTTTTTTTTTTTAATTTTTATTTTTTTTTTAATTTTATTTTTTTTTTTTTTTACTTTTTTTTTTTTTAAATATATTTTTTTTTTTTTTTTAAAATATTATTTTTTTTTATTTTAATTTAATTGTATTGTAAGAATAGAAGAATGTTGCATCATTCAATGCAGAAAAGAATGACCTTTCAACACATGTAATTAAATATGGGGTGTCCCATTTGAATAAAATGACTTTTTGGCATGTTTGTATTGACCTAATTCAATTCACTTTTTACACCACCCTGTAGATAATTATCAAGATTGAGATCGAGAAGGATGAAGTGCAATGTTTTGCCTTTCCACTGGCAGAATTTTGCTATTCCATCTTTGTTAGTTCCACTGCAACAATTTTTTTCGTACATAGATGATTTTTGCCAATTTTGACATAAAACAATCTTTATCACCGAAAGTTGACATTTTAGGTTAGAAGTACCTTACATAAAGTTGACCTAAAATTCAACTTGGAATCATAAAAGAAAATAAAATCATAGTCATTACATTTAAAAAACCAAGTTGTCATCAACTTCCGGTACTTCCGAAAGTGACGCCATTTTGAAAATATTTTAAAACAATAGATCTTGGTCACAAATGGCTGCATACCAAATTCTGATTTTCTCGCTATCACGGTTCTCCAGATATTTCTAATGGGCACTCAGCTAAAGACACCCTGTATATTTATAGTATATCCTAGATATTCATTCGTTCACTTTTTCTATCAAGTTCGTATATTGTCAGCTAGAATCAAGTGCAATTGTGACTTTAAAATAAAAAGACTAGAAATATCTCCAGAAATACCAAGCAACGTATACCGTTTGAACCATGGGCAAAAACTTATATGAAAATTTTCAACTTGTCAAATAAAGTGGTGGGGAAAACTTCATTTTGTTTGTTTTCGATTAACTGATTTTAGTGAACTTAGCTTCATTTGATAGAGCTTATGTTTAACTAAAACAAACCCTTGAAAATGGGCCTAATCTAGACAAACCTGAAATTAGACGTGAGGTCACTGCTTTAGGTCAGAGGTCAAAGGTCAGGTCAACTTGGGACCTATCTTAAAACATTCCCTTAACATCCTGAACACTTTGATATACAACATGCATATGTCACTGCTCCAGCTCAGAGGTCAAAGGTCAGGTCAACTTGTGACCCCAGCCTAAGATCAGCGCCTAGACATCCTGAACAATTTGACGTATCGATCTCCGGAAATCCGGCCATGATTTTATGTGTATGATTTTAGCCTTAGAACCAATAGTGGATACTTGTTTCTAATAATGGAACTATGTTAGCACTGACATATTTTGTCAAATTTTGATAGAGCGAAAATGTCCAAAAACTGGCGTAAACCGCTGCATGATAAAATGGGTAAATTACCGCTACAGAAGCCAAGGAACTGAGAAAAACGTATACGGACAGCCCAGTCCTCAAATAAGTATTCGGGTAATTGATAGAAACTCAGACTACAGTGTTTCAAATATTGAGAGAACACAAGTAACCATAATTGTTTTCTTAAATTGTTATTCCTTATAAACAAAGCTCCTACTAAAGAATTATCTTATATTGCATTGTGCTCCACTAAGCTTTCATTAGGGAAGACAGAGACGACAACTGTCATTGGTTGAGAAATACGATAATCGAAGACAGAAACTTTTCATCCAGAATTATGTGGACGGATAAAGTAACGGAGGAATCAATACAAATAATATGCACTACTTGTCAGCCAATAACCGGCGCTAGATGCAGATGATATTAAGGAAGGTGGAGAGTGAACGTTTGGTGACATTAGGGACGCAAATTATGGAGCCCCTTTTTCTTTTAAGAGTCTCTCACAGAGCAAACATGCTGAAATTTTGGAGAATCAAATGCCAAACTAGAAGAACAATCTATTTCCAACATGATCGCTGGCCTGCTCATTACGCTGCAAATGTTCGTCAGGGGCTTTGGGATTGGATATTTTCTGCGGCGTTGATTGGAAGATACTGTTTAAGAGCAAATTTAAACTTTTTTAAGATTACTTAAATAAAAAATTCTACTCCACTTTCGTTGCAGGTCGCCTGGATTTCTTGCTACTTTGATTTTTACTTATGGCGTGTTGGTGGACTATGCAAACTTAAAATAATTAACGTTTAATTATGATTCTTATTCGGATATATCTCTAGCGCACGTTAACGTATTAGTTAAGTTTAGTCCATAAGGATTATTACTGTGAACTGTAACAGCCTTCGTACTTATGTAATTTTGTTATTTATATGTAGTATTAAGGTATAACAAGAAAAAATCTAGTCAATTCATGCTTATCTTTATTTGCTCTTTTGTTTTGTGACGCTGTAACTCGCATCTTTAAATTAAATTAATACTACTGAATCAAACTTTTCTTTTTAGTTCGTAGCAGGTATTTCATTCTTAATAAATATTTGCTGGTAACACGGTGTTGGAAAACATTGATGGAAAATATTGATTTGTAGGCCAAAATTAAACAAATAGTTCTATCATTGATGTATCTCAAAATCCATTCAAGTTAGATCTATGATCTATACCTATTAGTGTGATCGAATTCACGTCTTAACTAATAAAGATAGAAATTTGAAAATTTATATTTACAAGTTTTCCGCAGTACTCTTTTGTAACAAAAATATTTTGATCATAGTAGTTCTTTTCAGTACTGAGGCAAAACCACTATGTCGTTTTTCATGCAACGTTTTGTGCAGTAGAATGTGCACTTCTTCAAGCCTTTAAATCAAGAAACGTTGCCTCGAAAACACGACATAGTGGTTTTTGGTGCCCTCCTCAACGAAGAACAAATCAATTACTGAAACTTATAGGAGGAAATATCTACCTTTCATCATAGTGAATCTTGTTAATAAAATGACTGTATTTAAAGAAGTATCCTATTTGTCACAACTTTTACATGAAAACTCACTAATTGATTATTTTACGTTACTAACCACTTTTTCAAAACATAATTATGTAAACCAGATAAAAATACATAATTTGAATTATTTGTAAAAATTGCGTAAACAGGTTACCGATTTAAAGCTAGAGAATAAGTTCACCAATGAAAATTCTCCCTAATGGTGTTCACTTTATTATCACTCAATATGTCAGTTGTTTTAATAGACCAACTTACTCTATGCGTTAAGTATATCTGGGATTATTTTTCAATACTATGTACATTCAAATTGTGCATAATTGAGCAATATACATAAATTGTATAAAAAGTGTTAAACTGCTTTCAAGTACCTCTCTTTAAATTAATACTTACCGAACGGAATATCATTTAAAAGCACGAATTTTATGACATTCTAAAACATTCATATCCTTCAAAATACGTCGACATGTAAAACTAGAAATATTAAAATTTGAATGCTTACACTTATTAATAATAACGTTTTGAGCTTTCACGCAAAGCAACGTTTATGAATAATTTGACATTTACACGACACGAAATTACGTGTATGTGTATAATTAAATGCTTTCGGACATTTGTTGAAGGACATATAAATTTATGAAAAAAAAAAAGATTTTAAATGACTGCGGCATAATATGTACTAAAGTCTGTTCATGTTAAAATAGGATGACGTCAAATTCAGTAATTTATTACAACCATGTAACATTGAAAATTTTCTGTTACCATAATAATAATTAAAGTTACCCTACTTATGTTAAGTTGACAAAACTTCACGATGTTGTAATAAACCTAGAAGTACAGGTAGTAGAAAAGCAAAAGTTATATGCGAACATGACAACGTGGTAACAAACAAACAAATAGTTTAAAATGAAAGGCCTGGTAAGTTGTTCAAATAAGATTTTAAATTAAATAATAATTGTTGCACAAAACTACTTTACAAATATAACATTTCATAAATTGACTGCTACAAATAGAATCATTTGATTGAGTGTATAGACGTCACAATGTGAAATGCAAAACGTTTGCTGTCCCACATAAAGGGATGAACCACAAAACAAGGATTAAGCAAAAATATGATCTTTTAAAATGACTCTACAATCGCCTGTTTGGGAATATATAATTGTCCCTTGATTTAATAAGAACTCATAGACACGGTCTGTAAGTATAAAGTCAATCTGATTTTACTATAAATTTCGCGGTTGTGCCAGTCTCATCTTGTGATTTTTAATCATTGTATTATCATTTTATTTTCGTTACAAAATCGTATTCGTAGCTAAACTTAGAAGAGTGTTTCATTTCGCCTTACCTCCAGTATAGGGATACAACATTGAAAACTCAAAATTGATTATTCTACTTCTATAATGTTCATTATATTTTATAAACTACAATGTGCTGACAATCAGGAAATACATAACAACGTCTTCGGACGATATGGTGTTGATGTCTTTTGACATAACTCCTGCACAAATTTTTGTAAAATAACTGAAGAGTAATTTTTCCTTCAAAGTGCAATTAAAATTAGTAGATGTCGATATATGAATAAAAATGTGCAATAAGTGTAGCTGCGAAAAAGTATGTTCTCTTAAGAGAGCTTTAACTTTCATGTACTAAAACTAATTTTTCAAATTGTAAACTTTTTGTTTGAGTTTTTCTACAGGGTTTTTATAAATGATTGTCTCATCAAGTTGGCAATTAAATGAACAAAATTAACGATAAACGACGAACACACCAGGGGTATTAGTTACAATGGAACGATGAAAAAACTGACAGATGATGACATTTGTATTTTTAAATTTTCCAACGGTCACCTAATAAGTCAATTATTTGTAGAAGCCCTGTAGATTTCACTCCTGTAGAACCCATTGAATGGATGTTATTGAGTTGCCATTATAGCTTTGAATTTTCAAAGACCTCTTCTCACTCTCCTCTCTCTTTCGTATGTCGCGGAAAAATAAACCCCATAGTTTAATAAATTTTAAAATTTTTGCGTTTGGACATACTTTCTATAGTGCTCCAGGTATTATAGTATCGGTACCGGTAGTAGACACAGTACCGGTAGTGGACACTTTGTACTCAAAACTAATAAAATAACTATATGAACAACCAGATCCTGTCCAAATCAAAGCTGGAGTATAGTATGACCATCTAGGAAATGTCTTAATAACTTTCATAGCGGTTTGCAACAATGGTCAACCTTAATCATATGACCGCACTCTGGCTCAGTTTAGTTTCGTGTTCTTTCTAGCTGTTTTTATGAAGGAGGTAAGGAAATTATTTCACTAACGTCTGCGAAAATTATTCTATAATTCATTCTGAAGTGTTTTGCTAGATGTTGACGTGTATTATTCACATGATTTGCTTTAAATCTGCATATATATCTATTGTTTAAGAGGTTAGGATCATATGTCCACTACTCAATCAGAAATTGTCATGAATTCAGTTGTGGACATCTGGTGTCCACTACTAGTGCATTAAGTAATTTATCATTTTAGCAAATTTTCACTTTTAACAAAGTTATTATGGCCACAAATTTGTCTCATGTAATTATGATGAATCATTCAACACCAAATCCCAGTAGTGGACACCTAGTTTGCATGTGTCCACTACTAAAACTTTTCCACGTGTCTACTACTGAAATGTACAATACTTTCAGTAACGACCACTGCTGGTTTTTCTGTACGATAAGATGATCTTCTTGATAGTGTACAAAAATTGCTGAAGGATTTGAAAAGGAAGAATGACTTTCCTAACGGGCGGCCTGGTCGTACTTGTTTTGAAGCGTTTTTGAAGAGAAACCCAAGCATCTCAAAACGAATTGCTCAAAACCTAACCCTTAGCAGATCAGCTGTACAGAATACAGTTTGAACAAATGGTTTGCAGAAGTTTATGATTATTTTAAAGCGCAGGGTTTGGAAGAAATATTAAAAGACCCAACCCATATATTCAATGCTGATAAAAGTACATTTTTTTAAATCCAAAACAATCGTGTATATCAAAGAAGATAAAAACGTTTACTAGCACGTTAATAGCAATGAAAAAAATTGTGTGACAGTACTGATGAATGCTAATGCGGCTGGAATGCTAGGACCACCAATGGTCTTGTTCAAATACTTGAGGATGCCAGACGATTTGCCACCCACTGTCCCTAAAGACTGGGGGTTAGATAAATCAGAAAACGGTTGGAAGACTGGAACCAATTTTTATAACTACTTGAAGGTCTCTCTGTTGGCTGCAGAAAACCACATTACTTTGCCTGTTTTATTTGTTGACGGGAACAGTTCTCATTTAACTTTGCAAACAAGCCAGTACTACCGTCAAAATGGTATAGTGTTGATAGCCTTCTATCCGAATGCAACTCATCTAATCCAACCTTTAGATGTAGCTGTATTCAGATCAATGAAAGAGCATTGGAGAAACAAAGTCCGCAGTTGGAGGTTAGACCATATGGAAAATCCAATTTAAAAAAAGAAAATTTTTCGGGTTTATTGAAAGAGGTTCTGGACAAGTAGATAACATCTGAAATAATTCAGAACGGATTCAAAAATCTGGATTAGTACCGTGAGACCCAATGTCCTCTAAAACATGGTCAAATTTAAGCTCAAGAACCCATGCAGTACATGGATGCGAGTTGAAAATAATCCTTAAAGTGTTGGAACACTACATTAGGAAAGAACAATTGAAACACTTCAGTAAATGCTCTTCTTGGTCTGGAAAAGAAGAAGACAAGTCCTTGTTTCATTTATAGAGTCGGCTCAAATATGATGTACTTAATGTGATAATATTGTTCCTAACACTGTAGAGCTTCGAACAGACTCTCGTGCTGTGACAACCAATGAAGACAGTGAGCAGGTGCCTTCTTTGGAACAGATTTGGCTACAATATCTCTGGAACACTTCCTAGCTAGTACCTGTTTGGAAGAAATCATCTTGTCCGACAGTTGATAGTTACTCGGAATGAAATAGTGACACTACAGGTTGTTTACAGGTAAGAGACAGTACATCACCCACAATTCCAAATGAAACTTCTGATCTGTTGTCTCGTTCTGACATAAATACACCATGCTATTCGAAATCATTAAATCCTTTACCAAATCCATTCAAAAAAGCCTTGTGCTGGCCTGAGGAAAATATAAAAAGAACTTAAAAGAAGAGAAAGGCACAACAAGTATCATCCATAGTTACTTCAGACATGTGGTGTGAGTACGAAATTGCCAAACATCGTAAAAAGCTGGAGCTGCAGAAAGATAAAGAAGAGCGAAAAATAGCCGGATTAGAAAAGAAGGAAGAACGAGATGAACTCAAGAAGAAAAAATCTGAAGAACAGTTAATGAAAAAAAAGGCTAAAAGAAATTTAATGTGCGGCGAATAAGAAAAAGCAGAAGAATCATGGATACCATCATCTGACAGTATTGATAAAAACAGTCTTGGTCTCAGTGATCACAGTGATGATGTGGAGCCTATGAATGAACAAGTGATTGAAGAAACAGAACGAAGGGAAGGAGTAGGCCCCACTTCAAGTATCATGGAAGCTAAAGTGACAGATGAAACGAAGCAATTCACTGCTCTACACAAGGTGGCACGTAAAACTCAGAAACACGAGGTTTTGCAAGGTCATACAAACTTGAAAGTGATGCAAGGTACATCATCACATGTAAAACAGAAGAAAAGAAATTCAAAATAGGGGAAAAGTAGATAAACAAGAAAAGGTTACTAGTAAGAAATGTCTTCCGAAAAATAATACAAACAACAAGACGTGAAAACCGTTGTAGAATCTCTGGGGCTCAGTGAGAAAGCAGAAAAATATACGCTCTGTTGGAAGTGCAAAACAATGATGAAGAAGTTACTAGTGATAAAACTACGACATGTGAGCAAAATACTGAAGGAGGAGGAGATGTTGATTACGACATATTATGTCCGAAAGGATGGAGGAAAAGAAACTTTGTCTGACGATTATGTGATACAAGGAGAAGGCTGATGAACAAAGGCGGCTGTGATGGAAGTACAAAATAATGCTTTGAGGGCGATGATACCATGAATAATGAATCTGTGATGAACGATGAAAAGACTGATCGTCAAGAAGCAGCTGTTATTGATGTAGAAGAAAATGTTGTGGCTATAGAACACCATGTATTATGAATTTGTGTGTAATCGAAAATCTTGATAAAGAAGAAACTGCGAATGATGAAAAGGGCATGGCATCCATAAGAAAAGGACACCTTGTTTTGGCTTATTTCTGGATCAGAAACAAAAGTAAAACAGTATGCCTTGTTCATGAAATTTCACTAGCTAATGATGAAGCTATCGTATCCTCTTAAAGCCATGCAACCGCATGAGAACTATTTTTCTCACTGACACAAAAGATCGGAGAAGATTAAGTATTTGCAATATTATGAAGAAATTATCGCATCCTTTAATCTTCGGAATGGGGAAGAATGTGCGTTTCCAGTTCCCAGATCCAGTTGACGTCCCATGGTAACGAGTCAAGAAAATAAGAGTGACTTTGATATTAAAACCTTATTTTCATTCTTCCCGTCAGTTTCTAAACTAGAAGAATGTGTCACTAGTGACGCAAACAAGTGTACACTACTAATTGTTCTAAAATTTACAGTGTCCACTATTAAATCAAAATAACGTTTTCAAATTAAACATTTAAAAACTTATTTCTTCTTCTAATCACGTTCTTGAGGTGAGGATTGTGTTGAGAAAGAGTTATTCACCATAAAATACCTAATGGAAAAAAAT
Organism: Abscondita cerata; assembly: GCA_030710515.1. Taxonomy (NCBI): domain Eukaryota; kingdom Metazoa; phylum Arthropoda; class Insecta; order Coleoptera; family Lampyridae; genus Abscondita; species Abscondita cerata. The sequence goes on along the minus strand of JALBCR010003584.1, from coordinate 29,412 downwards.
CTGGAGTCAAAGCTTGAAAGTAGACGCAGCAAAACTACAAAATTATTCTTAAAGTGTCCACTACTAGTACCACCACCTTATAAGTTTGCTAATAGTAAACAAATGTCTTTTTGCAAAAAACATAGTAGTGAAGAATGTCCAGACGCTGTCAAACTTCCAATTTTAGAACGGAGAAAATTATTGACAAGCAAAGGATGTTGCCATCTTTGTTTGAAGTTTGGGCATATTGCTAGGAAATGTAGATCCGCCTTCAAAATTAAATGCAGTAATTGTGGTGAAAAACATATGACAGTCATGTGTTCCGTAGTCCACAAGTCGATAATACTAAACCAAGCGGCCAATCCTGTCACTATTATTCCATAAACCACAGAAAACTTATCCAATCATACTTATAATAAAGTTTTCTTGTTGACTTTAGTTGTCAATTTAAAAATGGAAATAATTCACGTCAGGTACGAGCAATTATTGATCCAGCATCTCACCAATCGTATGTAAAGTAGTCTACCGCTGTTGAAATGGAATTTGAGGCAATCCCGACTGAGGAAGTCCTTCATTCATTATTTGGACGTTTCGATCTGAAGTTCTTCACCACAAATGCTATTTGGTCAAGGTGGAGAGTCTAGATCAGAAGCATTCATGTAGCTTCGAAGTCTTGGATCAACCAATAATTTGTTCACATGTTAATTTTATCCACGACGGTCCTTGGATGGAAGAACTTAAGGCGCTGAATAGATCTGTGTCAGATACAAGGGACCGCCATTGATTATTGATTAGAGCAGACTTGGCTGGTTTTCTTTTATTAGGTCCAAATTTCCAATTAAATTGTAGATTGGTTGTTTTCCAGACACCCCTGGGATAGACGTTAATGGGAAACATAAACATTTTTCTAGTTGTCGATAGAAACCTTAGATAATTCTGTCAATGTTCAGTAAATCACTTTCTGTGTCTGATTTATGGAATCTGGATATTGGGAATTGAAGATCTTACTGAGAAACAGTCTAAAGAGGAACATAATAAAGAAATTTTGAAATTTTTGAAAATACTGTCTCTAGAAATAAAGAAGGTCGTTATTTAGTATCTTTGCCCTGGATTGATGGTCATCCACCGTTATCCACAAAAGTAGCAAATGCCGATTGGATGTTCTTTATAAGAAGTTTAAAGACGGTTATTACAATGCCCACAATAGAGTATTTCTAGAATGGCTACAAGAAGGGATAATAGAAGAAATACCCGTTGAAGAAATAGATATAATGCTTATTACTTACCCCATAGGCACATAGTTAAATCTACCAGTCTTACAACCCCTGTACGTCCGTTATTTGATGCCTCAGCCAAATTCAAGAGAAGTTCCTCATTGAATGATTGTTTAGAGAAAGTATAAACCTTATTGCTTTGATACCGTCTATTTATTGTATTGTGATGTAAGTGTTATGTATGGTACCCCAGAAGATCAGCATAAACCTGTATAGTCTATAACTCTAATTTTAGATGGTCTAAAATAGATATAACGTCGGATATTAGAAAGGTTTTCCTACAAATAGACTTTAACAGGGAAGAACGACGTTCTAAGATTTCTTTGGTACAGTAAGGATAATGAACTTAGGTATTATCGACAGAGAGTGGTATTTGGTCTCACTTGTAGTCCTTTTTATTAGGAGCAGTAATAAATACCACCTAGAGACAGTTATTCAAGAAAAAAGATATGTCAACACCGTTCGAAAACTATTACCAAGTTTTACGTAGACAATTGCCTGACAAGTGTTGACACAGAAGAAGAACTTGTAACTTGTTAACGAATCGCAAGAAATTATGAAACAAACCAAATTTGATCTACCTTTGGGAACATACTGACGTTCGAAATGTCAACGATGAGCCAATTAAGTTCACCTCAATTTTAGGCACGAATGGAATAAAACAAAATGATACTTTACGAATATCCCTGGGAAATCAAATAGTCAAAGAAGACTTGATAACAAAGAGAATTATTCTTTCGGTGGTAAACAAAATTTTCGACCCAGTTGGATACACTGTAGCAGTATTTTGACACCTAAACTTTTATTGGAGAGATTGTGGACAATGAAAATTGGTTGGGATGAAGAAATTCTAAACACATGAAGGAATTTTTAAAATGGTTTAATGAGTTAGAACAACTGAAAATTTATCAATACCTAGATGGCTTCGACATGAATACACACAAGAATTAAGCCTTCATATATTCTGCGCGGCTAGTAAAGATGCTTATGCGTGTGTTATTTTCTGAGAACAAATCTGATAATGACATAACTGTCAGATTCACTATATGCTAGATTAGATTATTTGTGAGAGAAAACTTAAGTTTAGAGGTGGAAACATATTTTGGACTGATTCCTCAACAACTTTGGCCTGATAAAAGTAATGAGAAATGGAAGCCTTTGTGTCAAATCGTATACAAGAAATAAGAAAATAACCGCCCTGAGAATCGTGGATGTATGTTCCTGATATGAACCCTGCCGATTTGGCAACAAGATGTTCGTCAACACAGTTGATGCTTTCTAGTGGTGAGGGCCCAAAAACAACTTGTAAATGAAGAAATGAAAACAATTACTTCACTCTTGACACATTTTTTCTTGGAATTTTAAGCATTTTGAAAAATACGCTGAGATCCGTCAGGCTTGTGGCTTGGGTATTGAGATTTATTTACAATTGTTCCTGTTCCATGAAACAAAACTCCAAGTATCTTTCCACAGAAGAGATCTAAACGCAGAAAACACTAATCAAGTATCAATACGAGTGTTTTGGTAAGAACAAAAACCACTATAAGCAGCTTGCTGCCTATAAAGGATCAAGACGGTGTACTGAGGATAAAACCAAGGTGACAGAAAGAGATGACTTATCCGAATTTAGATATCCAATCATTTTTACCTGCGAAACACCCTTTAACCTTCGGTTGATTTTGACACTCACTATTATGTCATGTCGGTGTTCAAATTTTGTTGTCAACGAGAACGTTTTTGGATTACAGGTGTAAGAAAATCAGAAATCTGTCATTTCCAAATGTACCATTTGTCAAAGACAAGATTCAAGACCCTGTGAAGCGATTCCTGTAACATTGTTCAATGGCGCTATTTTTGAAGTGATCGGGATTGATGTTTTTGGACACATGTTTTGGGAATAAAGAAAAGGTTTGGGTATGCCTCTTCACGATTTACAGAGCGATACATTTGGAAATTGTGTCTAATCTTAGCACGGAATGTTTCTTATTGGCATTTCGCCGTTTTATTGCAAGAAGAGGTCGACCTTCAGTGGTATATACAGATAGGGAACGAATTTCATAGGTTGTAAGAATGCCTTAAATTTAAATTGGAATGAAATTTGTACAGTCTAGTGAAGTGGAAAGATTTACGCCGGAAACTAATGTTGTTGCTGTACCATGGTCGGGAGGATGGTGGGAGCGACTAATAAGGTTAGTCAAACAACTTCGCGCGTGTGAGTTTACATGTCATCTATAATTTTGTGTTCTGTGCATGTCACGTGACAGGTCCTTTACATTCTGCGATTAGAATACATAAATAAATAGTAACTTGAAAGAAATTAATAATATATATAGTTGGGACAACAAAATGAACTGCTAAATTTTGTCGCATAGTCGTAAACACAACACTTCAAAATGTAGTGTAAAATCATCTCATGTACATCCAAAAGATTGAATGAAATAAAAGATTTGTTGAAAATGGAATGTGCATGCATTGCCAAACAAAAAACTACTGGTATTTTACTTCGCCCACTTCATACGATTATCTATATAAATTCTTGAAGAAGTTGCAGTAAGACAAATGCAACTATAGCGAAAATAAATATCAGAGGAATTTACTACACTTATTGGGAAATTCTAAGAATAATACTTAAGCTTTTATAATGTTTTAAATAACCCACGTAATGTTTAACTTTCTAATTGTAATTCCGCACGTACATACCATCTCAAAGAACAATTGTATGTAATCTGATCTATAAGGGTTGCAGCGTCGACTCCGTAAATTTAAACATCCATTGCTTTGGAGGGAAATTAAAACAGGCGCAATTCTTTAGATACTTTGTAAGGAAAGCAGATCTTACCTGATATGGATAGATCGTGAAGATCCAACGCTGTTCTTTCTATTATATGGAGAATGCGAAGACAAAGCCCACGTGTTTATTTCTCCCACGTGCAACCAGAATTCATGCAAGTCCACTGCCACTCCTGTTAACAAATCAGAATAATTACCGATATATAAATATGTTCTCATTCTGTAACAACTAGCCAAAAATGTAGATGAGGTAAAATGAAAATGCGATGGTTTGAAATACATTCATATTTACAGAATGTAGGTTACTGTGTAGGTTTAAAAACTTTTACATAATATACTTAATACATGTACGAAATTTATGGACAGTAAAAGTTTATGTATAGAAAATCAATATATGATTTTTGATCTTCTACAATCACTTTAGTCACAACGTGTTTTAATTTAGGCACAAAGTTGTGTTTATTTCTTGTATTGTTCAGTTACATTCAGTAGAGAGGCTGTTAACATTAACAAAAAAAAAATAAAATAGAAAGAAGGAAATATTTTCTATTATATTTTAAAATGGGGAAACACCTTGTATTTGTTCTACATTTTAGTTCATCTATGTTATCTAATAAACGATCAATGATATGCTGAATATCTTTCGGAAAAATAGTTTTGATTGATTTAGGGCTGTACCCAAAAGTGACAAAAATTAATTGAATCAAAGTTCTGCTAGATTGAACTAAAGGAAGACATTAATGTGGGCAAAAATTAAAATCAAACTAGATGATGATGTCCATGGAGCGATACGTCCTCTCACCTCAGAGGTCATCATCGCATTGCACTTTACAACCATGATACTTTGAATTCCCCCTAGACAAGCATTTCCCATACTCTGAGACACTTTTGTACCCAATGTAACCTGATGAGTCATGACATCCTATTGAAGAAGAGAAACTCCGGAAAATGGTCAGCATCTTTCTACAAGGTTCTACTAGAGAATTAGTCCTACTTCGTCCACAATTTGTTCATGGAAAATATTTTCAATTTACAAACATGTTTCAAAACTATATTACATTTTAACATTTAAGAATCCAAGTTGGCTATATAACTAAGCCATAGTTGGTCCCAAGCCCGGTTTAGAAAAGAGGGGAATGGGCGAACGACCCACCGGAGATTTATGAATTTTGTTGACAGAGAAGGTTCAATAGCGCCATTGATAACGAATTATACGAAACAACGAAAACGATTTGGCAAAGAAAGATATTTTTGTAATAGCTAGTATAGAATGCAAAAGATCAAAGAAAAAAGCCAAAGACAAAGAATGACTAGATACCACAACTACATTCTAATTTACAGTTGGGTGAAGAAAAATGAGAGAACACATTAAGGAGCTAGAATGGTGCTGCAGGACAAATTTAAAACCATCTAGGGCACAAGTACCAACCAAAAATAGAAACAAAAGATTTTTGTGTCTGAGATCGATGAAACACCAAAAACGACAATCGCGTATAACGAGCGATACGAAAGCTATAGAATAGATGATAAAATAATAAATAATAGAAAACAAAATAAACGAACAAAACTTAAAGAACTCTGTTCACATAACGAGCTACGACTTAACAAAATATATTTCCAACACCTTCTGAAATACTAATTCAACCGGTTTAACACTCGAGGACAAAATTCAGTAACGGAATATATTCAAGGGGTGTTCAAATAAATAGGTACGAAATGACACTGTAGGTGTAAATAAAGACTTTATTCAAAGTATACACCATAGCCCTACTAAGCACTACGATACAATTGATTAACGAAACGAAGGATTCTTTGTTCCTCAAAATTTCTGTGGCCGTGACGAAACATAGTTCTTCACAGCCTCCTTGAGTTCGTAATCCAAGTTCAAACGATTTCCTTTGGGATTCTTTTTCAGTGGGACCAAACACATGGAAATCGCAAGGTAATATGTCCAAGCTGTAAGGCTGATGGTCAAGTTGCTCCCAATTGAACTTGACCAGTTCCGTTTAGTGTCGCCATACGGCGATGAATTGCGGCCAGTTTAAGATTTTCCGCTGTCATAAATCAGATAACGCCTCTCTGCTCCTCAATCGTAGAATTTTGCAATGCGAAAGCCATCTTGTCTTCACTCAGATTGCTTCATCAATTTCAAGGTGCTCTTTATAAGAACCTCTGCTGTCTCCCTGCTCCCATGCGTGCTCGCGCATGCTCCAGTCCACGATGGGGACAACAGCTGGAGACTCTATTCGCATCCTTAGATGTCTCGTTGTGTTCTAATAGTGGTATAGGTGAATATATTAACGGTTACGTTGTTACAACGTTTCGTACCTTTTCATTTAAGTAACCCTTGTAATAACAAAAGAAGTATTAAACCAATTAAAACTATAAACCTCAGAAGTATCGCATCCTGTAACATAGGATCGGACCACAATATTGTTCTCTGTAAGCTCCTCATGGAAGTACGTGTAGAAAGACACAAGAGGTATGTTGAGTGTTGAATAATTGAACAAAGACTTCCATAAAACCAACAAAAATCTTTACACATATCGAGGGCATTATGCTAGAAGGATGTGTCAACATTCAACGAAAAATTTACTTTTTACGCTCATTGAAGTAACTCTAGAGACCACGCCTTGTTTAAAGGATGTATTGTCAGATGTCAGCTGTAGGCAGTAAGTTAACTCTCCGCAATATGTTTTAGATTTGGGTTTTTTCCCTATCCTGAAAACTAAACTCCTTGTTGATACGTCCTCTTGTATGATGTCCTCGATATCGTCCTGATACTAAAGAATGTGTAAAAGCGAATGTAAAGTATCGAGATAAAACATTTTGTTCATAAATTAAAATAAACGTCTAGGTCTGTCTTTTCACCTCCAGTTAATTTTATCTGTCGGTTATTCACCTTGAAAACGCGAGTTTCTAAAAATGTGATTGGCTCAATACTTTGCATAGTAGCTAACCGACTGATAAAGTTAACTGAAGGTAAAGTCCAAATCTAAGAAATCAAAAAGATAAACAAAAATTTCGTTCATCTTATCGGATGAAAAAATAGTTTGAATAAAAATTGTGTTTAATAGCCCAGTCAAATTAGACAAATATATAAGGGGAATCTCGGAAAAATTCCGATACGGATGAATTTTTGTGTACGATAAGTAGGTATTGCCATTATATACATTGTCAAAAGTCCCCAACAATCCGACCCCTGCTAAATTTTTTATGTGGTGTCAAAGAAGAAAATCAGTTTTTTGTAAATATCTCGCAACCGACGGGGTTTTGGAAAAGAATAGCGATTAGCTAATTTGTTGCTTAAACAATGGGTGGGTAGGTTTTTCTCTAAATTTGAACATTATCTGGAAATCGAGCGTAATATGTTAAACAACACACTTTATTAAAAAAAATCCGGCAATTTCAATTTCACACTTAGGTGAGCTGTTGAAAGGAATTTTCCTTTCAATGTAAAGTCCTTGAGCCTTGACTCATGTCAGTACTGATATTTTACACAAAATATATTTGAAATCAAAAGTTCTTTAAACTTGCTATGTATGTAGGCAAGATGTCAAAAGAGTTGCAGTTTACAAAGTAGCCCCTCCTAAACGTAAAAGTTGTGTTTATTTTTTAAACTCAGCCCAAAACACTTCTGCAAAGCTCAATTGCTGTATACGGGTGGGTATCATTATAATAAAAATTGCGTCAAAATTTGTGGAGATGAAAAAGTTTGGCGAAAAATATTTTCAAATATGTGATCCTAAAACGAAATAGTGTCTCAATAGCTGTATAATTCCATCCTGACATTACGACAAGTGCTCGATTATAATTGTTTGGTTGGTTCTACCGTTGCCATACTTCAAAACCAAAGAAGCTACTGTAACCAAGCTTTGTTCTACTCAGATTGAATACAAAACCTGCAGCGTTAGACAGTTACTGATAGTTCAATTGTTTCGAGATGAACTTTTCAAAATAAACGAGATTTGAACTAAGGTCTGTAATCCAAACATAACCTCAAAATAATTAAATTGTTGCGTTTCTTTAAATGAGCCATCTATCCTCATATTATTAGGATTATAGATTTACTAATTTCGAGGTGAGGATAATTCATTAGGTTTTCATTTAGAGAAAGGTGCGTGTTCCCGTGCAACCAAGACAAAAAAGTAATTATTTGAGGTATGCTGTAAACAAAAAATAATGTATCTGCAACCACTTTTGATGAAAAAGGGGAATAATAATATGAAGAAAACGTCTCTGACCAAGTTTAACGTTGAGTAAAAAATTCAAAATAAAGAAATCAAGGGACTGGTTTGGTTCCACAAAACTGATCATCGTTTAATAAAGAGACTGGTATAGCAAAACAAAAACGTCTTCCGTGTCAAAATGGTAATCGTAGTTGCTAACGTTTCTCCACCTATTGTAAGGGGCTTTATCAGAGCGAGAAACTTGAATCCAGGACATATCTTTAATATAGACAAGACTAGCCTGCAACTCAACAATAAGATTTAAGATCTAAGAATATTGCAAGTGTAAAAAGAAACAGCTACTGTAATAGCTTGCTGTTATGCAGCACTTGCGTGATAAGAACTGCTATGCCGCTTTCAATTTGTTCGTTAAAATAATATATATAATAATAATAATAAAATTATCAAATTACAATTTGGGGGAACCTTCTTTCTGTAGGATGGAATAAGTTGGCTATCGGCTTTTACAGTTACATATACTGTGCCGTTCATTCACCTGCCATTTCAAAAAGCTTTTTTAGCTGGCCAACAGAATTTCCGGGAACCTACCTAAACTCAACAAATAACTCTAAACAACACGAGAAGTTCAGGATAATCAACTTTGTACAGCTGGCAAAATGTACCACCACGATTGGTTAGATGTTTCACCAGTTTTAAAACCAAAGAGCTTCCTGAGGAGAATACTACTTGAAAGATGGTTGATGTTCTAGTTGTTTCTACTGCATCTGTGAGACAAAGAAGCAAGCAGTTAACGCATATTTTAACAGGTAGAGAAATTGTCTATGAAAGAAGGAATAAAGATATGATAATAACAAAGGGCAAACAAACAGAAATGGCTCAGATACCAAAAACGGAAACGGCTAAAAAACAAAGCAGTCATGAGGTACTCTCTCATCAGCGAACATAAAATGGACGTCGATTTTAAATTCACCTTGACTTTTAATTCACCGTTTGGTAAAACACCCACATTTTGTTTGTATCTAAGATGGATTTCTTTATAAATTCAATTTAAGTAATAAAGACTCTTTCTACACGTCACAGATAAAAATGCGACAATGCGTTCGGGCATTCTTGTTAAGGAGTTGCCATTTTACGGACTTTTATATACATGTATTCTTGTTAGATTGGTTTTGCTTGTAGAATTTTAAATTCTTCAGGTTTTAATTCACCGTTTGGTTCCTAGTCTATCTTGAGTTCTTCCTTCGCTCTTGAATTTTAATTTAATAGATGTTTTCTTACTTCTTCGTTTAATTAATGTATTAAAATTTGAATTATCGAGTTTACCTATGGTTTTGCTGTTCGAATAATTTACTCAATTTTTGGCGTAATCTGTCATATCTGAGGCAGGTCAAGATATCAATCATTTACTTCACGGATACGGGTGGTAAAAAGACAATTCGATGGTAATACTTATTCAAAAGCTAAGAAGAACGGTTAAATTAATGGAACACTGCATAAAGAACGAGAACTCAGCAAAAAACATAGAAATAGGCAGTGTAAACTACGCAAGTAAACAAATTGTTGCAACTCAACATTGGTCGTCTATATGAACAAAGTACTTGTTAAACTAAAGGTTTCCGTGGCAAAAAGGTATGGTGGCGTTTATAAACAAAGTGAGCGGAGGAAAGATTGTCTTCTTGATTAAAACTATAGGTATCCGTTGTAATAAAAGTATAGGATGGTCGTTAAGAAATACGAAGTGTGAACGTATACGTAAGCAGCCGTTGTGAAAATGTTGGCGTAAACAAATGTCGAAAGTTGTGAAAAATGTCCAAGGCGGATGCTGTGAACATCGTGGGCATTAGGAACGGTCGTTGTTGTGAAAATTGCTGTTGTGGTAGTGACCTGTTTTTTTGTACACGTATAATTTACTAAGACGCTCTACTTCGCCACGATACTAATAAACGTGTAAGAGCGCATAGAAACAGTACAGCGACATATATAACATTTTAATTGCAAAATAAAATGAATGTCTAAGAGCGTATAGAAACTGCGCCAAAATTTTGCTAGAAAAGTAAAAATAATATAAAAAGCAATATCAAATTTTATAATTCGCTTTAGTTGCTTGCGATACTAAGTAAATTAATTATAACAAAATCTGAAATTGTATTTAAAAACAAGCGTTTCGCGCAGAACTCTACATCTTTCTGATACTAACAAACGTGTAAACTGTGCGGTGACAAACATTTTCTTCATCATCTTTATTGTATAAGAAAGAAGAAACTGTAACGAGAAGCATATAAAATCGAATTATACATTTCAGTAAAGCCAACGATTTTAAATATATCTGTTAAGCCATTATACGAACGCTACCTGCTGCCTACTACCATTTCTACGTCGGGACATAACAGATACCGTCCGATCACGTTCCTTTTAAGACGAGTGGATAATTCTGAATAATTCCTTACATAAAGTGAAAATAAAAATATTGTTTTAGAAAAATAGTTCAAACAAAGTTATAGAGAATAAGATTTACAACAACTTTTTCTTATCTTTTTTGTATAATTGATATTGATGGAGATATTGTATATTAGTGTCACGTGATTTTTATATCTCAGTGATTACTTATCGGTTCAAAATAGTTTAAACAAAAAATTACAAACAACTTATATTTGAATCCAAATGTGTAAAATGAATATTTTCTAAATATTCCAAACACTCAAAATTCTATGTAGGTTAACGGCCCTTTAACTCGATAAATTATCACCAAAATCTAACGAGATCTGCGCTATTATAAATAACACCTATTGGCAGTTTTATAGAAATCAGATCGATGGTTTTCCTGATATCTTGTTTATATACTGGTCGAGAAAACAAAATTTTTTGCTTCATTATAACGTCCTAACCGCGCCACAGAAAAGAAAATTTTGTTTTAAATAAATTTGTTCAAATAAAAGTTATAAATAATAAAATTTTCTCCCATAAATTTTATTTATTATTATAATTGTAAATATACATTATTGTTAAAAAATCACGTAAAATTAACGCAAGTCGTTAATTAATCATCCCATAAACAATTTTTAAACAGTACTTTGTGTCCCATGGAAAGATAACATATGCATTTACTATGTAAAATTAAAATTGACGTATATATTTTTCTGGCACAATTGAACACAACATGACAACATTTGATAGATAAAATAAAACAAATTATTGTGATAATAATGAATATTAAAAGCATCTTTTACTAAAAATCAGTAAAGCAAGTTATTTTTGTGAAATTTATTTATTAGAATAATTAGTAAATTTATTGCCTAGTAATTTTTCACACTCTTCCAACTAGGTTCGATTCCCATTGCAGTATTTTTTTTATTAACTTTATTATCGATTCTGACATTCTGACAATTACGGTAATCGGGATCGAACATGGATTTTCGCGTAAATCATTTTTATTAAAATACGCTTAAACACTTACAATACCTTCTAAATTCTCATTTATCAATCTAACAAATATGTTGCTATTATCCTCAAATTGTGCCAGAAAAAGATATGCATTAATTTTGAATTCATAGAAAACGCCTATGCAAGTTTTTCGTATGACACGTTATAATTATATTATAAACAGCTTATTTAAAAATGTTCTACATGTAGCAGTGTTCACATACATAAACAGATTAAATTCAAAATTTAAATCTCCAGTATTAAAACTAGAACCATGTCGGAACAAGAGGGAAAAAGAAAATTGTGCTTTAGAAAAAATAGTTCAAGTAAAAGTTATAGATAAATACTCTTCCAACAAGTTTCTTCTTATTTTTTTTTAAATTAGCAGCTCAACTTGGTGTAATACACTGTAACTAGGTATCGGAGTAAAAAATCCTGTCTTATTTTTATGTGGAGTCACTAGAATTAACTCATAAAATGAAGACACTAAACATTTATTTCTTTGTCAATGCATATATTGAGTAAATACGAAGCTTGGTTAATAATAATTATTATCAATTAAGCAAATTAATGAAGCGAGTTTCATGTTCTTATAAATTAATTTCCTATTTTAACCGTGCGAAAATTTAATGACATATTGATAGAAAAATAATTACTCAATCAAAAGATTAATAGAAACAATAAAATTTAATCATATACAAGAATAAACAGGAAATAATTTTGTGTAATGATTACCTCAACTATTTATAAGAAATAACTATTAACACGGAAATTAAAAGATCAATAGACCACCTCACATTTTTAAACTCGTCACTCAAATGTTTAAAATAAAATGAACAGCACTACACGGGTGGTAAAATGAAATAAAGGCAAGACGAATTGTCGAAAACATAGACATACCGACGACAGCACCTGACTAAAAGCATCGAACACGATATTCAAAGCATGAAACAGAAGAGGTGAATTTACAGATGGGTAGTATTACTTCGCCTTTATTACAAGTGTTTATAGAGAAATGAATATTCCGGTCAATTTCACGGACGGTGGTTTTTTTTTTGTTGTCTAAGATTCTTGCAGGTTTTGTAATTACTTGCAGCGGACAGCAACTAATAATTACATGCGTTTCAGTTGGCTTTATTAATATAAACTGATTCTGTTGTAAAAATATAAAGGCAACTATTTACCATACGTATTAGAGCAAATTAAATCTATTTTTGTGTTACTTTATTCGCATACCTAATATATTTTTTCAGTTTGAAAATTGACGTAGTGATAAAGTAGTGTAAGGTGTTGCGGCTGCAAAATTGAATACATTAGAAAGCATTTATGGAATTCTATTTCTAACTTTATGGATATCGGTACCCCAAAATGTAGGAAACGATAGGGATAGACGTGTTTAGAATCCTTTTTAAATTAAATGAACTATTGGAGTTCTTATTTCTATCATTCATTGTTTTATAAACGAATTATCGCAACTTTATTTTAAACTTCCTGTTTGTATAGTAGCTTGGTTCATTTAATTAAATGGTACATTATTTTCAACGAAGAGTTAAGTTTGTAGTCCCTGCAGTTCAAAAAATAATTTGATTCTTAACATTTTTTAGAGGTTGGGAAGTTTGTTATGGTCAGAAAGTCAAAGATGTTGACTTTCCTTTATCTAGAACTGGTTAGATAAAAAATGATAGATGGAGCTAGAGAATTAATTTAACCGCCAACAATATCAATGATTTAATAGATTTGTGGTTTTCTATAGACGTTTATTTCCAAAAACTATCTTATTTTTAAATAAAACAAAAGTTTACAAGATATGATTCAAAACTCAAAGGTTGGCGGCATGTACTAAAAGTAAAGGAGGTTGTTGGAACCAAGATGCTTTTGTAAAATACACCTGCAAAATGTCCAGATCGAAAGGAAAAATTTATTTTAGTATACAGTGACCGGCAAAGAGTTTGGGGGGACTGGGAAAATTTTTGTAATTAAGATATCCGAAAATTTTTTTTGGCAAATGAATTCAACATATCGAATGACCAAAATGACAAATGTCATGTGACCACTGTCATGGCGGCAAATTTAAAAATATTCCTTAAATGTGGGAAAGTGAGATTAGATGACAGATATTGAAAAATGCCTAATGGAAAACTTGTTCAGGATTAGATTATACGTCTATGTGCAAATTTTCAAAAGAAAAGAACGACTTTTCAAAAATATCAGTTTTCCGGCATTTTTTTCCGGAAATATTAAGAAAACAAAATTTTTGCCTTTGATTTGGGTAAAACAATAAACCAACAAATAAACTTCCACAATCCAGGAATTTTTATTTATTAGTCTACCAATGGATTTGGTAAAGAACAAAAACATTGTTTTTTGGGACGGACTTTGTTGCAATGGCTACAGAAAACAAAAAAGGTTAAAATTACAAATTTAGAATTATTTTTAAAATAGTCCTAAAATAATCAATTTTCCATTCTAAACCCAATTTAAAATCATTTTTACCAATATTGCCTGGATAATAAGCTCATACAAAACATACAAAAATTTCTCAGAAAAACGGCGGAAAACTGATATTTTTGAAAAGCCGTTATTTTATTTTGAAAATTTGCACATAGACGTATAATCTAATTTGAACAACTTTTCTTTTAGGCATTTTCAATATCTTGTCATTTAACCTCACTTCTCACTTTTTACATATTTAATGAATATTTTTTAAATTTGCCACCATGACAGTAGTCACATGACATTTGTCAACGTAGCTTTTTTGTTATTTGATATGCTGAATTCATTTGCCAAAAGAAATTATTTGTCCGGCGGGTTAACGATTAATAGGAGCGGTTCTCAGAATTTTGAAATCAAATCAAATCAAATTTATTTGTCTTTTTAAAATAACAAAGTGATTCGGTTCTTTCACAAACTTTTTAAACTTAAAACTAAATACGAAATTTAACTAAAAAACCTTAACAATCATTTTCTTTTTATCCATATTTGATTCCATCCATTATTAAATCGTTGTATTTGTCGTTATATCTTCCTTGTCTAATCTTCGTTCTTCTCTCCTGCACCTGGTTATGTTTGTCTTTTTTTACTATCTCTTCTTTCATCTTTCTTCCTTCACCTCTTAGCTTTTTATTTTTTTTCTTGCGTATCCTCCTCTTTGATAATATGCTTTCCTATCTTCTTTACCTTATTTCACTTTTTGTTCCTCTATCTCTTTCTAACATATGTACAGCATTTTATTCTCTTTTCTGTTTTCCATCTTTTCCTTCAGTTTCAATGCTCTATTTCCTGTTTGAATTATTAGGTATCCTGGTCTTTTATTATCTAATCCTAAAGTCCACCTCTTTGAATAACTAATTCCTGTTTCCTCTTCAACCTCCCATCCCTCTCTTCTCTAAGCTTTCAGTATTTTTCTTTTCCTCTCCTCCATCACTTTCCTCCTCTCCAACACTTCCCTCATCCATTGTTTTCCTTCCCTTTCTCTCCTAGTAGTAACTTCCATTCCTTTTCCTCGTGTCTTGTTTCCCTGCATCCCTCTTTCATATGTATTATATTTTCCCATTCATCCCCACACAACCTGCATAATCTCTCCTCATCACTCATCCAATATTTATTTTCATTTTCTTCATTACCCATTCTGAACCTTGCAATCATTCTTATTTCATTCATTCCTTTTCCTTCTGTTATGTACCTTGGTGTCTTGTCTGTCATTATTTTTATGTATTTCTCGTTATATTTTCCTTCCTTTATTTTTGCCCTTCTTTCCTGCTTCTGAGTATCTTTATCTCTTGCAATTATTTCCTCTTCCATCTTTCTCCCCCCCTCTCTTAATCTCTTTATCTCTTCTCTCGCGTATCCCACTCTTTCATAGTATTTTCTTCTTTCTTCTTCCCCATATTTTACCTTCTGTGCCTCGATCTCTTTCCAACATTCATATAGTATTTCATTTTCCTTCCTACTTCCCATTTTTTCTTCATACCTTACTGCAATTCTTCCTGCTTGTATCCTTATTTTTTCTATTTCTAGCTCTTCTTCCACTATATACCCCGGTGTCTCCTTCTCTAGTCCTAACGTCCACCTCCAGTATTTCTCCTGTATCTTCTCCAGCTCTTGCCATTCCCTCCAACCCCAAATCTCCGCTCCATACAGTACCACACTTCTTACCAACTTTTCAAACATCCATCTCCTTTTCTCTATATCTTTACCAAATATCCTTTCCCCTAACCCCCATACTTGTCCTACTATTCTATTTCCTTTCATTTTCATCTCTTTTATATGGTCTCCATCTTTGTTATCGTATCTGATGTTGTAACCTAAGTATCTATACTTGTCTACTCTCTCTACCTCCTCCTCCCCCACCACCATTTCACTTCCTTTCTTCTTCCTTTTCTTTTTTAAATTCCATAATTTTTGTTTTACCGACATTTGCTGCTAGTTTTTTCTTTTCCAGGTATTTCTTCATAAATTTAACTACTCCTCTCATCTCTTCTTCATTTCTCGCTATTGCCACAATGTCATCCGCGTATGCTAAAACCCATATCTTTTTCCTTCCTACTACTATTCCTCCTACTTGATTTTTTTCCATTTCCTCCTCAAGATCACTAATGTATATCGAGAATAAGATTGGGCTTAGCGGACATCCCTGTTTTAGTCCTTTTTCCGTCCTAAATTCTCTACCTAGCTTCCTCCCTACCCTCGTTCTACACCTTGTTTCTTCGTATATTTCCTCTATTGCATTTTTTATATCTCTGTTTATTCCTACCTCCTCCATCCTTTTCCATAATCCCCTCTTTCCACCTTATCAAATGCCGCTTTAATGTCTAGGAATATTGCGTACATCTTTCCTCCTTTCTTTGCTAACTCTTTATTGATTATGTGCTTTAATATGTATATATTGTCTATCGTTCCTCTTCCTTTCCTAAATCCTGCTTGCCAATCCGGTATTATATTCTTTTCTTCTATTTCTTTTTCCAATTTTTTCTAACTATTTCCGCATATATCTTATAGCCTGCATTCATTATACTCACTCCTCTATAGTTGTTCGCTTTCTTCCTATCTCCCCCTTGTAAATTGGGCATATTATTGCCTCTCTCCATTTTTCTGAAACCCTTCTCCTTTCCATATTCTCTCGAATACTTCTCTTACTTTTTCTCTCATTCCTTCTCCGATGTACCTCCATTGTTCTCCTTGTATTCCATCCGTCCCTTCTGCTTTTCCTTTTTACTTTATTTATTGCTCTCTCCATTTCTTCTTTTCCTATTCCACCCTCTCTGTGTCTTATCCTTTTTTTCCAACTTCTTCATTTCTTGCTTTTTTTTCACTCTCTCCTACTAACTTCTTACAGTGTTCTTCCCATTTTTCCTCATCTATATTTGCTTCCATCCTTCCTCCTTTTTTCCTCTTTTTATTAATGAATTCCCATACCTGTCCGTCATTTTTAATTTCTCTAATCTTTATCTCGTTTTGTTTTTTATGTTCTTCTTTATTTTTGCACATATTCCCTTAAAATTTACTTTTAACCTTTTGTATTCATCTATCTCTATCTTTCCTTTTTTTCCATTTCCTTCTTCCTTTTCTTAATTCTTTTTCCCCTTCTCGCATTCTCCGTTCCACTAATCTTTTCTTTTTTCCCTAATTCTTGTTTTCTTAATCTATACTTTCTCTTCTCTGTTGCCATTTCCATCCTGGTTGTAAATAACTTCTTTATTCTCCTCCCCTCTTCTTGTTCTTGTGCCTCTTTCTCCCTCTTCCTCTTCCATCACGACTACTTCTAGCTGCTGATGGTCCGATTCTATCTCTCTCCTATTCTTAGTGTTTCTATGTCATCCTTACTTTTTTTCGTTTATAATCACATAATTTATTTTACGTTTGAATGGTTTAGACAATGTTATGTTTGAAATAATAACACTATTCTGAGTTCTATTGTCTATATTTTATTTTAATAGAATAAACAATAACTTTTCAATTGCTATTGAATCTGCAATCTTCTTCAGGTGAATACTGTATTTGCCCTCCCACCCTTCTCAATTTTTAGTTTTTGGTGTCCATTTTCTTTATCCTCCCTAGCCTCCACCCATCTCCTTTCTTTCTCCCTCCACCCAAATATTCCTGTATCCAATCTTTTCACTCTCAAACCCTCTTCCTCCATTTTTTTGCTTCCATTCTTATCTTCATCTGTATTTCCCTCCCTCTTTGTCCTATCTTTCGTCTATGTATATTTTGGTACCTTTCATTCTACTTTTTGTTCTTTAGTATCTCTATTTTGTCCTCCAAACTCGACATTTTTATAATCACTATACCTTTTCTTATCTCCACGGCTTCTTCTATTTTCTTTCCAATCCTAGATTCTTCTTTATCAGCTCCTTCATTTCTTGTTTTATTTCATTCTTTCCTCCCTTTATTTCCATCCCCTTTACTACCAAATTTTTTCTTTTCTTCTTTTGTTTCCAAGAGTTCTACTCTTTTCTCCAGCCCATCCACCTTTTCCTCCAAGTATTTGCACTTTATCTCTTTCTATTTCCTCATTATTCTTCTGTTGCACCAATTTCATTTCCTTAATTTTTTTTAACATTTTTCCATATCATTTTCATTTCGTCATCGTCTTTTTCTGTTTGCTACTTCTCTAAACCCTCCCTTTTCTTCTCTCTCTCTTCTCCTCCTTTCCCTGGTGATCTTTTCTATTTTTTTACTTCTTCTAAATAACCTATATTTTAAGTCATTAACAACCTCTTTAGTATCTATTCTCGTTTATTTGTAAAAAAATTCAATTTGCAGTTACGTAATTGGTACTAAATAGGTACTAAAATTAGACAATTAAAACACAAGGAATTGAGACAAACAGGAACAAATAACACATCAATAACGTTTGAGTGTCCATATAGTAGATAAACTTGAAAGAGACGAAAACGCCGACAAACTTATCTCTAAGCTTCAAAGATGATACAAAAATATTTATGAATACTTATTATTTTTTACTCTACATCTTATGAAATAAAAGTTAATTTTAATCTCCTTCGTCGTGAAATGGTGGAAATTTTAAACATCTTTTGAAAACCAACATCGAATAAAATTTTTTTTATCCATTGGCGTAGTTGTTTAAAATGGTTTTTTACCTAAAAACGTGTTCCGTCTATGGATTGATTTTTGACACAATTTAATATGATATTTCTACCCCATAAAACTGTACAGGCGTACCAAAATTTATCAAATTCGTATGAACTGTTTCAGATTATTGAAAAATTTTTTTACGATAATGCTATCAATTAGTAAAATCCGATTTTTACCAAAACGGTGTGATTTATCAAATCTTATGTAAAAGTATCTTTTTCTTGCACATAAGTCACTTAATCTACATTTGATAAACCTTCTTTATCCATTGGAGTAAATATTTCAAATGTTTAATTATTACAAAATCCAATTTCTCTGCCAATGGATTCAGAATTTTAATGTGAAGTTTTATGGTCTATAAAAATGTGCAAACGTTCCAAATTTTAGGAAAATCGCTTAAGTTGGTCAAAAATTTATGCCAACGTTTCGCAACCTATGGTAAGAGGCTTTATCAGGGCAAAAACTTTAAATAAACAAAGAAAAGTTCAAAGTGTGCTAATAAAAGTAAGATAATCAATTTGTCAACTAAGCCAGATTCTAGACTGAGAGAAGTTTGATGAAGTCTGACAATTAATTACCTGACTCTACCTTGACTCTCGTTTGTTTGTTTCAAGTTTTTCGCCTTGATGAAGTCCCTTACGATAGATACCATATGGTTACCATTTCAACACGGTCCAAACCCGAACGTTTTTGACTTTGTTAGCATGTAGAGCGGTATATGTCCTTACAATTCAAACATATTATTCAATTGTTGTCAGTTATATTAACAGCAAAACATTTATAATTCATAATGTTGTTTTTTGTATTTGAAAGATTAGTACAATAAATAGTACTTGGTAGAATCGATATAAAACAAGGATACGTCACTGAGTCGGTAGTGACGATTTTCTTTATGACAAACTGGGTAGACCACGAAAAGGAATACACAGTAAAACAAAGTTGATTAAGTATAGATGAGCCTCAAATAACGCGAAACACGTGTATGTAGGTGCCATTCGTAATTCTGCAATTATCACTGGCGACTGTTTTATCTGGTTGGCAAGAATTTGAAAAAAAATAACCCCAACTCTTTCGCAATGTTGAAACGTTCACAGTTGGTATCTTACATACTTCAGATTTCAATAATTATTACATGTTGTTGTAACTCCTTAGTTTTGTTAATTATAGTTTGTCCATTAAACAAAGTGGCCTTCTTCATATGAGTAGTGAAGGGTATGATGGAGTGAAACACATTGTCCCTTAATAAAAGTGTCGACAAAGACCGGTTTTATCAAGACATCTAAATGAAATTGGTGATAGTTAAACAATCCCATAAAACAGAAAATCTCTTTTAGTCCAGACATCAAAAGGATAAAATTTGATAATTTATAATTATCGTCGTTAAAATTTTATATATATCTTGATTAAAGACCGGCCTTCGTTGGTCGAAACGTCGACACTTTTATTAAGGGGGAGGTGTTTCACTCCATCATTTCATTTACTACTCCTATGAAAGAAGACCTACTTTTGTTTGGGAACAAGCTATAATTAAGACAAATATTACATTTGATGAATCTGAGTACATGGCAACTGTCCATGAGATGGTGACACCGACTATCTCTTGCTTAATAAGTATAGAACGTAAAATTCGAATAAAAAAAATAGAATTACAATCAAAACTTCTAATACATTAGAATGTCACCATCACGTTCGGACATGTTCAAAGAATGGAGGAAACACGATGCAAAAAAAAATCATAAATTGGAATCCTCCGGGCAGGAGAAAACGAGGTAAACCACCTAACACTTGGACCAAACAAGAGAACCATCAACTAGCCGATGATATGAACTTCCTGTTGTGTTTGGAGTGAGTCAAAGTGTAATTTGTTGACTTTGGAATCGCCCTATTCTGATACAAAACAAGGATAAGATTGACCAAAGATGATCGTTATTCTTTACAATTGATCCACAGAAATTGAACCCTTAATTAAACACTGCTTCGAAGTGAGTTTGCTACTACTGGAAGGCTAGTATGCACACAAACAATAACATCACGTCTTCATATGTGGAAGGTTTATATTCTGAAAGACCGCTAGTATGTGTTCCACATACTGTAAACGACTAGACATGTATGAGTCAAAGAACCGCTTCGCAACGAGATATCTGGAGGGAACGCGGAAACAGAAATAATTCACAATTTGTCAGGGAAAGGCGGTTTGATGATATCTGCCGGTATAAGTGTCGGAGACCATACCGATTTTCATTTCATTTA
This sequence comes from Abscondita cerata, assembly GCA_030710515.1. Classification (NCBI taxonomy): domain Eukaryota; kingdom Metazoa; phylum Arthropoda; class Insecta; order Coleoptera; family Lampyridae; genus Abscondita; species Abscondita cerata. Next base: position 8,411 of record JALBCR010003584.1, on the reverse strand, counting down.
CATTGTCCTCTTACTAAGAGATAAAATTCTGTGACTTACTGTTCTTGTTTACGCATCACTGGAACGCAGTGTGAGAACAATCCATATTGATGGATTAATTCGTATGGTACATTTTTATTATTGTATTGTGATGGCAGCGTTATGTATGGTGCCCCAGAAGATCAGTATAATACTGCATTGTGTGGTGACGAAACTGTGTGCAATTGTGGATTAGTATCCATATGTAATAACATTAATTAAGTGTAACATTATAGAAGGTAAATAAAAACATAAAATATAACAGCAAACCCATTGTATGACGACATATAATGGACCGGTCCAAGAGCCAAGAGTGACGACAATGACGAAAAAAATAGTAGGTTAAAGGAATAGCAAACAAAATAATGAAAAACCAGATAATCAGGACAGAGAATACAAAATATTTCTTAACTTCAGATGTCCTTCAGATTAGTAAGCCATAATACAGCTTCGTTCGTTAAATTATGAATGTTTACAAACCTTCCTTTTAGACTTTGACAATCCTCTAGAATATGTGCAACGGTCTCTGGTTCGTTTCCACAGTCAAAATTTGGATTAGAAATCGCACTCCATTTAAACAACATGGAGTTGCATTTTGAATGACCTGTTCTTATGCAATTTACTTTTGATCAAATTTTTATTTTGATCAAAGTCCGGGACTTTTATTGTTGGATCATCAATGAGATGTTTGTCCAGACCATAATTTTTCCACTCCCAACTTCAGAACAAGCAGTACTAAGTAGTCTTCCAACCATACAGGACTTCAAGATTTAAGTCTTTTAGTTGGAAGGTTCTCAATATTATTCCAAATTGGTAAGTTTTTGATAAGTTACCTTTATCTCATTCTCGTTTTTTTTGAATTCGAATTTTTGATGAAGTAATATTACAAAGAACAGGAAGCCAATTGAGAGGGTACATTTATTGGATCCACTAATTACACACGCAAGATGGATGGTAATACACCTCCACCGTCGAAAAAAGATCATTGATAATTGGTTAGGTGAAATGGGAATCGACAGAATGGGGTGGTCAGCTTGTACTCCTGATGGAAATCTAATAATCAATAAAGCAACCCATGTGAATCCATAAATCCAACCACAAAATCAAATGGGACGCGTTGAGAAGATGAGTTGCTGCACGTTATACAGGGTGGGGCACTACCAACGAATTATTTTATAGCATTAAAACGACAAATAATGTTAGAAATTTTAAAGCATATATATGTAAGATTATTTGAAACCACGTTTGAAAAATATTTTGAATTGTACAGGGTGCTCTAGAAATACGTACCAAATCAAAGTTGGGTTATTTTAAACAAATCACCCTGTATTTTTTTAATTTTTGAATTGTACAATAAAAAATAATGTATGTTCTTTAACATGTTCCTATACCTACTTACTTCCATTTCTGAGATAAATCGATTTTACCTGATTTGCAGACCCTCCAAAAAAATGCAATAACTTAAAGATAAATAAGAACAAACAACTTTAGCTTACACCACCTTACTAAGAGCCTTCAACATCTCTTTTGCAATATTTACTATTATGTTATAATGTACAGGGTGTTTTTAATACTACCGCATAACATTAACGACTTAAAACTTAAATAACTTGCTTAACTTAAATTAGAACACCATACATTTTTGTAGTCCGTTGGAATCAGGAACTAATTACCTTTCAATTGGTATTAGGGTTACCAACCCCTAACTCTGATAGTTTTTGAGATATTTTAAAATTTGCTAGTTTAATAATTTGCAATTTACTGGAGTTTAAGTTACCTGTAAGATATCAGTAAAATAAACATTATCTAGCAAACATTTTAATGTTTAGACCAATCCAGCTTTAAATATTAACCTTAAAAAAATTTTTTTCAGAACAAAATAACAGAAACGTGGTAATGACTTATGGCGGGTTCTAAGAGTCAGTCGAATCACGCCCACCTGTCACAAGCAACAGCAACCGTTATTAGTTTTAGCAAAAATCGATGACAGTGTAAACATTGGTAGCTTTGTTAAAAAAATTCTAAAAATAATGGTTTTCGAAATTATCGTACTACTATTAGAGCGATTTGTATTACATTCTCAGTTAACAGGTTAAAGTTTGTCGATGTTTACAGTATCATTGATTTTGATGTACCAAATAACTAAATATCTTTAAGGTAAATATTTAAAACTGAAAGTTAAGATAATTTCCATATTGCGGATATTTCACAGGTAACTTAGACTCCAGTATCTACATCCTAAAAAGGTTAAACGATCAAATTATATAATATCTCGAAAACTATCAGAGTTAGGGGTTGGTAACCCCAATACCGATTGAAAGGTAACTAGTTTCTGATTCTAACAAACTACAGAAATGTAGGCTGTTCCATTTAAGTTAAGCAAGTTATTTAAGTTTTAAGTCGTTAGTGTTATGCGGTGTACTATTAAAAACACCCTGTGCATTATAACATAATAGTAAATAATAACACTATTCTGGACTTCCATTGTCTATATTTTTTTATTTTAATAGAATAAACACAACGTTTCAATTGCTATTGAATCTACAATCGTCTTCAGGTGAATACTAACAAACTTAAAGACTACTTTAACTTATATACTAATACAAAGTTAGTGAAGCGATCAAGTGTACAAAGTTAATGAAGGGGGACGTTATCGTAGAGTAAGATTAGTCAGGCGTCCAATTAAGGGTTTCCACACATTGTTAATCTCTACGCTGGGTTGACTAAAGACATTCTTGTTGTTTTCGATAAACGCTGCTTCTTTAAATTTTCTCTTGTACCAGTGCTTTTCTCGGTGTATATGTCGGATTTCAAAGTCTCTCCTCTCTGCGTATGGGTTTTATGTTCCTTCAACCTGATATCTAAGGGTCTTTTAGTTTTCCCTACGTATCACTGGCCGCATTCACATGGGACTTCGTAGATGCAATTCTTGGAGTCACGACTGTTGCCTAGTCTAGTTTTGGAGATTATGCTACCAATAGTTCTTGATGATCTGAATACCGTGTTAATGTCGTAATTTCTTCCTATCCGTTTTATTTTCTCAGATAATCCTTTGACATATAGAATGCTGAGTAGTGTTTTGGGTTTCTCTTCGGTCATGGCTGGTTGGTTCTTAGAGAGTTGTAGAACAGTTTCTACTACTCGTTTCGGGTAACCATTTTTTATAAGGTCTGTTCTGATGTTCTTGATTTCATCTTGTAGTCCTACCTCTGTATTACATAGTCTGTGAGCTCTATCGACTAAAGACTTAATAATCCCATTCTTTGTTGTTCCACTGTGATTGGAGTCGTAATTCAGATATTGGCCGGTATGAGTTGGTTTTCTGTAAACTGATGTCACAATATCCTCATTGTTTCTTTTTGCAAGGACGTCCAAGAATGGTAATGAGTATTCCCTTTCTTTCTCCATGGTAAATTTGATGGATGGCTTGATTTTGTTCAGGTGGTGTAGAAAAAGGTCTAGCTGACGGTCGCTATGGTTCCAAATTATGAAAGTATCGTCTACATATCTGAGCCATAATTTTGGTTTAAATCTCGCTTTTTCCAGTGCTTGGACCTTGAACCAGTTCATGTAGATGTTGGCGATTACCGGCGAGAGAGACGAACCCATAGGAAGATCGTCGTCTTGTGCAAAGAATTCGTCCTTTAATTGGAAATATGAGTTTCTGAGGCAGCATTGCAGAAGTTCCATCATCCCCTCAACCGGTAGCAAAGTTATATTATGTTATTCCTCGTCCTCTAGTAACTTCTTCTGAATAATTTCTAAAGATTCTTCAACTGTAACATTAGTGTAAAGGCTTTCTACATCGAAGCTGACAAAACGATCTCGTTTTTGTAGTTCTATAGACCCAAGAATCTCTACGAAATGTCTGGAAACTTTGACAAACGATGGGCTGCCGTCTTGAAGTGGTCGTAGAATTGGAAGTAAGAACTTGGCTAGTTGGTATGTGGGTCCATAACGAGAGCTAGTTATTGGTCGAAGCGGCATGTTGTCTTTATGTATCTTTGGTAATCCATATAAATGCGGTGGTTTGCTGTGGTGTGGCGTAAGAGTTGTCCTTGTTCTCGAAGGAAGGTATTCTTCGTATTTCTTCAATATCTGGTAGACCTTTCTCTCCAGGCTGGGATCTTTCTTCAAGCGTCGGTAGTTCCTTTGGCGTAGAATCTCGTCTGTTTTTTGGTCGAATGTATGGGATTCCATGATACTGTTGCTTTTCCTTTGTCAGCTGGCAGGATTTTGATGGAATTATTCATTTAGTCAACCCAGCGTAGAGATTAACAATGTGCGGAAACCCTTAATTGGACGCCTGACTAATCTTAGTCTACGGTAACGTCCCGCTTCAGTAACTTTGTACGCTTGATCGCTTCACTAACTTTGTATTAGTATATAAGTTACAGTAGTCTTTAAGTTTGTTAGTATTCACCTGAAGACGATTGCAGATTCAATAGCAATTGAAACGTTGTGTTTATTCTATTAAAATAAGAAAAAATATAGACAATGGAAGTCCAGAATAGTGTTATTATTTCAAACATAACATTGTCTAAACCATTCAAACGTACAATAATAGTAAATATTGCAAAACAGATGTTGAAGGCTTTTAATAAGGTGGTATAAACCAAAGTTGCTTGTTCTTATTTATCTGGAAGTTATTGCAATTTTTTTGAGGGTTTGCAAATCAGGTAAAATCGATTTATCTCAGAAACGGAAGTAAGTAGGTATAGGGACATTTAAAAGAACATACATTATTTTTTATCGTACAATTCAAAAATAGAAAAAAATACAGGGCGATCCATTTAAAATAACCCAACTTTGATTTGGTACGTGTTTCTAGAGAACCCTGTACAATCCAAAATATTGATAAAATGTGGTTTCAAATAATCTTGACATATGTATGCCTTAAAATTTCTAACATTAATTGTCGTTTTAATGTTATAAAATAATTCGTTGGTAGTGCCCCACCCTGTATAAATATACTAGCAAAGCCAGCATGATACGGAAGTACAATAATTGGCCTTAGCATTACATTACATTAACATTCATCAGTTGACTAATCAATATGAATGCAGAGTACAAGGAATTCGTAAAATGAACCGAGAGTAGGTGTGCGCTCGCACAAGTCATAACATGTTAATAAGAAATCAATTCCTAAATTACAAATTGTTGTAAGAGAAAAATGGTTTCCAATTCCACAAAAATATTGTTTAACATTTAAATCCAATCCAAGCCTTCAAGATGTCAAACCATTTTAACTGACTGAAAAGATCGCTATTAATTTTCGTTTTGCTAAATTAAACGGAAACTTTTCTGAATAAAATTGAAGTTTTTCCGTATACGTAAATTTTGTAAATTTCATTCACCAAGAAGAATCGCATTGGAACTTGGACAAACAAATTAAAACACGACAAAGCATGCGGTATCTTATTTAAATATATGTTGTACTTAATAAAAATATTAGAAGTATGTTTTTATTCGATTTTTATAAAGTATCGTATGCGTAATTGTTTTGAGCAGTGTAGGGCAAATGTTAATGGCCTTCACTTGAAGTGATTTTATTTGTAGGTATAGTCGAAGTTTTAGGTATAATTATTAATTACCAAATTTACCATCAGTGATTTGGAATGCACAAATAATAATTACTTCTTAATAATTAGAAGTTTTAGTATATAGAAAATTAATGTAATTGCACAAACCCGAAATGACGACGCGGCGATGGTTTTGTTTTAAAATCTAAAAATTAAATAATAAAAAAAATTTATCGGTACAAAAATTCTTATGTATCCCAGAAATGTTTTTGCAAAATACTTGTTGACGCAATTTGTAAGTCCCGGCGTTGATTTTTTTAATTAATAAATTGATTGCTACGTTTCACTTCCCTGTTGTGGGAAGCTTCTTCAAGCCAATTAAAATAACTACTTATTAGTTTCATTATATTTAACACAAGCACATCAAATGTAAATTGCAACAGTTCGAAATTTTTGGCCCCCTCTTACGTGTACAAATAAGTGCCAAAATGTGGAAATTTTTGCAATAAGTACAACATTTGTAAAGTTTATTTAGAGGTATTGATTTAAAGAAGAGGACAAATAATCAGAAAAACAAACAATTTGTCTTCTACTGTAGGCGCATTTAACACTGATACACAAAAAAAGTACTTACTTATTACTCTAAATTTTTAAGGTTAATAATTTAAACTTTAAACAATAACATAACTAGGTACTGTATTATAATTTCTAACAAAAATCTTTATTGTATAAATTCTTTATAATCTGGATCAGTGCAAATTAGAAGCGAAAAAATCTTACCGATTATTTAAAAAAAAAAACGCCGACGCACAGCTTCACTTTTTATGGAAAGGCAGTTGCCTGTAATAGAATGTTCGGTGGAGCGATTAGTTCACGACGCACCCGCGATTTATTTAAAAGTCGATTTTTCAGTGGAAATAAGTGTTTTAATTTAAGACGACAATTAATAATGTGTAATTAACAAAACAATTAACGCGTACAGTGTCTTTCGTGGATGTGTAACACCGTATGCGTGCTTATCTTATTGGTTACGAAGAAGTTACAATTTGTATTAACGGTTAACCTGCGCCAAAGATGACAAAGCCGACAAAGGTATCGTACTTTGATAATCTTCATATTCCAGTTTTTGCGTATTTTTACATATAATATTTCTGAACTTGCCATATTTCCCAATTCAATTTTTCATGCAAAATCATATTAAAATATATAGAGTGTTTCCTAAGTATTTGTATATGAATTGTCGGCACATCGATTAGTATTGTAAGTTGACACCTTTTTTATTATTATACAGTGTGTCCCAATAGAGATACGATTTTTGTTTCTGCATTTTTATCTTAATCAGGTATACTCCCAAAGGAAAGGAACACCAACTGCAGCGTCTATTTAACCAACAGAAAAACACCAAAAACTGCACCAAAAACTTGACTCGGACACGTGTTTCTGTCCGAGTCAAGTTTTTGGTGTTTTTCTGTTGGTTTCATGTATACTCCGTTGTAGAGCTTTAGCTTATCTTGTCTTACTTTAAAAACGGATTGTAATGCCAGATAGTAAAATAGTTTAGTTATTTACGTAACATGTGCGGAAACAAATTCCCGTATACGCACAAGTTGCGTATGCTATTTTTTTTTCATTTCAAATCTCTATTATTGTGACATCCAAATCACAAAATTTACTAAGCTGTGACTATACACAAATGCACAAAATGAATACATTTGTCATCTGACATCCACTTAACCTATTTAATTGTCATACCATTATTTGAAAATTTGAATTGTTTTACAATATTTACAACAAATAAAATGTGCGTAAATTACATTCTAAATAACAAACAATCTAAATAAATCAACAAATTGTCTGTGGAAAGCTTCTTAAGTGGAGTTTTTTTTTGTGGTTTTTGGAACACATTTTCGGGATAACAGGGTTTCGATGCCTGCAATGTGTGTTCTTGATTGTTTCATAGGTAGGGAGTGCAAACATTTTTTTTTATTCTTCAGATGCGTACATTTTAAATCCAATTTTGAAAAGCAACATGCAAATTCATAACATTCAGAACCAATAAGAATGTTCCTTGTTGGATGATTATACAGGGTGGCCCACGAGGTTTTGGCCAGTATACATCTCAAAAACTATTTGGAGTACGATATTGAAATTTGGCAGTTATAAACCGTAGGTAGTATTACGCATTTTAAGCAGGCAGCAACGTTGTTACAACGTCACATTTTGGATCACGTGGTATTATTTTTAGAATTTTTTAAGGGACACCCTGTATATTTTTTCACTGCTGTAAAGGTCCCTCCTATGCTAATTCAGCCATACTTTTATTTTTATTTTGTTTGGTAGGTAAGAACTTAGAAACGATAAACAAATTTTTGTGTACGTGTTTTATTTGAAAAACAAAGAGAGCTTAGAAACAAAAAAACCTATCCTAGCAACAGCTATTGTAGTTGTCAAAAGCCGTCAGTGTTAGTGAACAATCGTTCACTGTATTATTGTTGTTAAAAGTTTAATGACTTAAAACTTATCATGGCTTTAAGTTTCACTTACGACGAGTATGTTGATATGCTGATCATTTATGGAGAATGTGGAAGAAACAGCATACGTGCTAGAGATTTATACAGAAATTGTTTCCCCGAGCGAACATGGTTCTTTTCCAACCGGAAAACATCAAAGTCGTCGACGTAAGCCTATTGTAACAGATGATAATGTTATTAACATTCTTGCTTATATCCAAGTCAATCCCCACATTTCAACTCGATGTCTTCATCAAGAATTAGAGATAAGTAAATCAACTATCCAGATGCAATACAAATATCATCCTTTCAAAGTACATTTAACGCAAGGTCTGACTCCTGCAGATCCAGAAAGGAGACT
>JALBCR010003583.1:0-38520 GCA_030710515.1 Abscondita cerata | reverse complement strand
AATTTACTTTATAATCTTCAATACACAATAAACCTTCTACAGGGTTTTTCATTTGCAGGCGATCATCGACATATCGTCCATTGCACTGAAAATATACCCGGACTGATAGAGACCCATGTGAAAGAAACATTTAGACTACTTTTGAAATTTCATGTCCTCAAAATACAGAACGGGCAGCGGGTGTTTTTCTGGGAACGTCGTAGCCATTTCACGCCCGCAGCACGGATTTTATGTTTACTTTCAAACCAGCTTTGAGATACTCATTTTATGCACAATATCGATTCATATTCAAGGTTCATCTCAACTAGTTTCAGACTGGAGTTCATGAACTGATTTTATGCAGACTTGTGTGGCCGTACCATCATATTGCCAGGATGTGTTCAAAATGTTCACCACGACACTTGAATAACTTCACCCCGTAGCTTATCAATCAATGCAAAGGAATAGCCTATGAAACATTATACCAGAAGAAACAAAATGCAATTATATGGCATTTGTAACAATTTTAATATTTATCGAGCAGTATGGCCTTGACAGCAGTGAAGAGTGCCTATGTGTTTCATTGTGGCCATCGGTCCGTATACTGTGAGCAGTTTAGAAGACAACGTACAGCTTCACACACATCTTCTGTCGAATTTCACGATACCTGCATTGACAAACATACTGGTGAAACATGTAACAGGCTTGTTGTGGGACCGAGACAGTGTCATGGTGTTAACAGATGGATTTTGCGATGCCAAACTCCACAAGATATGTCGGCGGTCTCTGATTTACTGACATATGTTTAGTTGCCTATACCAAACGTTTCATTTACACTGTCACAGCCTCTGTTTGCATTCATGTAAGACATAAATCCCACGGGAAAACTTCATGAGAGTACAGTCTCTGACGAGACTTTCAGAGGCAAACGACGAATGCATTATTGTGCATTGTTATCAATCTCGGAATAAGCTTTTAAAGCGACAGGCCCTATTTTTTTGCAGCGAAAAATGGAGCAGCGGTCCCATTCCATACTTGCCCACCAGTTCCACACCAAGACAGCCGAAGCTGGCATCTGCGTGTAGTAGCGCTGACCGAAAATGACAGAGCCTGATCACAAAGTTTGCATATTAAGCTCCTCGAAATGCCGATTTTTGACATTTCACTTTTGCTGTTTTAACATGGTTTATAACCTTATGTTTGTAACATAATTTCAGAATATCAGAGTTAAGACAGGTTTTCCTGTTCCAGCCAAGTTTCTAACTCTCTATTATATCTGCTTGTTTATATCGATTTTTTATGAAACGGATTATTTACGCTTAAGCAGCAACAACAGAGCAAAGAGGACAGAGTTAGAACAGCAACCTAAAACTGTTTTCTAACTCTTTCAAGTTTAGCCTGTTGTAGTTGGATTAGAGTTTGTTTTAATTAACATTTAGCCATCTCATTGCTCTTTATTTTTAATTCACAGTAAACACACAATTGTTCTGTAATGCCTTCAATATTGTAAACTGTTTTGAATACCACTTTAATTTTAACCATGTTGCCACCCTCTATTGTTTTAGAAAATGCTTCCAGAGGTTTTATCGTTACTTTGTTTTTGTCCGTTGTCACTACACGTGAACTGACAAAGAACCTAAAACTGATATTATTCTGAAAGAAATAAATAATTTGCATCAAGTCTATAAATATAAAACTGAGTGTTCTGATTAAAATCCCTTTGTAACACATGTAATTGTTAAATATATGTATTATTTTCAGGTAGTTTGTTATTTTCACCAGGTTAAAATATTGTTATATTCACACTGCGTAAACATTATAAACGCTATATTAATTTCTTTTTTCATGTTTTTTTAATTAAGAATAACCAGCACAAGCAATTTCTTGTAATCGTTGTTTTGAATGCCATTCGAAAAGTGCAGAAAACTTATCGGAAGATGAGAGCTTAGTAAACTTTTCTTAAACGGTCACAAAAGAGCTTGATTTATGGTGATTTTCTTGTTCAGACAGTCAGCATTCATTTTAAGAAATATTTTTTATTATAATGAACTATGTTCTGCTTCTGACTTTAACACGTAACATTTCTGATGAAGCACCCTGTCAAGAGTTATTCTTCTTCAACATCGAAATTGTTAGTTAAAGTTTGTTAATGTAATATTAGAACTTTATTATGTATAAATTAAATCCAAATATTTTTGTTGCCAGGAAACTTTGTTTCACGAATTGCATTAAAAACTAGGAATTTTGTCACGTAATAAGCGTTATTTTGATAAAATACGAAAGTCATTCACCATTGATTGCCTGCGATTGATAACGAAATGAGCAATGAGTGGTCGTGCCAGCCTATGCATGAATCACCTAATGAGCCAGTCCCAAAATATGAAAATAATAATATCAGCGTACATTTATTTTCAATAAAACATATTGCTTTTTGCACTCAAAACAAAAATCATTCTGTACACAGATTGTATTTGATCGGTTCAGCATTGTCTGGTCAATTGTACCAAATACAGCAATATTACTATTTTTCATTGTAACAGTAAAATAAACATTTGTGTAACAGTAGCATTGTGAACGTAGTCATCGGTGTTATTGTTACACAGCCGCCGATAAATTGTCGCGATTATCAAACATTTTTGCAGTTACCTTCGCCTTTCGAAATGATTCGAGCACAGGGGCTCAGAGTTTAGAGTTAATCGCAGCGGTTTAGGGATGTGTTTGACTTCGTAGCTTGAATGTTTTTCAGTTTAAAACATTAAAGATTGGCGGTTGCTTTTTGTCTGTTGCTTTCATCGAAGAAATACATTTTCATCGTTTACGAGTATGTATTTGCAGACAAGACTATTCTTTTTACTAGTTTCGAGTGTTTCTATTGCTTAACATTACCGTATTAGCTGTAACTTTTTCTATGTGCAGCTTAATACCGCGACTTCAATTTTAAAAAGCAGGTTTTAAATTTTGCCAGCTCAAACTGTTACGTGATCATGGTTGCAGTTATATATAAAAAATTTAAACAACCCCTTGTGATACATCTTTACAAATACGATATGTAAAGGTGAAAAATTGAAGTCGACAGTATTAAACTGCACAGAAAAGTTATAACTGCTACGTACGATGCCAATGTTAGGGCAGTATTAAAATTTTCGGAAACCCAATTAAAAGAATAGATGTATCACCGCAAAAACCATACCTTCTCGTAAACGATAAGAAAATCTATTATTTCTTCGATGTCCCCTATTTATTGAAGTCAGTGCAAAATAACTTGAATAAAAATGTATATAATCTTTAATAACAAAAAGCATCTTGAAAGACATTCAAAATTTCTACAAGTCAAACACATCTAAACCGCTGCGATTGGCTCCTAAATCTACTAATTCACATATTACTCTGAATCATTTTCAGAGAATGAAGGTGAAATATGCCACAGAAGTGTTTAGTGAATCAGTTGCAGTTGGTTTATCAACGTATGCTAGCTTTTAATGCTTTTTTGATTTATTTGCATCCCTGTGCTACTTGATTTTTACAAAATGTTTATTTTTACTATTTGCCTTACATTTGGCTAGTAGTGGAAAAAATAGTATGTACTATTATTTGGTCGGTGGTAGACCAGTTAATTATATTCACTACTAAACTGAACCAGGTCCGTTTTCCTTGTTGTATAATGTAATTTTATATAAAAATTAATTTTTTTTGTTTATGTAAATTAAAAGCACAATATGTTTTTTTTTTTTATTATTAAGAAAATAAATGTACGTATTATTATTATTTTTTTCATATTTTAGGTTTGAAGCCATTTAAATTTGATTCATGCCTTAGGTAACAACATTTTCCATTACTCATATTTCGTTGTCAATTCATTAAGGATCACGCAGTGTAAGGCTAATCAATTAATTTAATTAAACCAAATTTTTTCAGTAATTTTATCAAAAATAGCAGCAATTTTCATGTTTCACGTTTAAGTTCCCTAAACGCTATTTATCAGTTTTTTAATTACGAATTCGTAAATTAAAGTTTCAGGTATTGACTCTAACTTAATAAAAATAATTTGGATTTTGATTTATACATAATAATAAAAGTTCTAATATTACACATTAACAAAACTTTGTAGCTAACAGGACATTGTTGAAGAGAATTCTTTCTTAATTTAAGTTACTTCATGTCACATTAAGTGTTACATCTATTTAAAGTCAAACAAGACATAGTTCATTACTCAAAATAAAAAAATATGAAAACTTTCTTAAAATGAATGCTGACTTTAATCTGAACGTAAAGCTTTTCTGTAATCCACCATAAATCAAATACTTTTTTGTATTGTTTAAGAAAAGTTTACTAAATTAGACTCTCTTATCTCCGATAAGTTTTCTTTCATTTTCTACTTTTTCAGATAGCATTCAAAATAAACTAATTAATTTTGTAATTACAAAGAAAGTTCTTGTGTACTTAGTTTATTCTTAATTATATAAAAAAAACATAAGAAAGAAAAGTATTAAGCATAACAATTTTATAATGTTTACACCAATTATGAAATAGATATATTGATGTAAGAATAATAACAAATTATTTTAAGTGAAAAGAAATATCTATTAATACAATTAAGAAAAATATACAAGAAAAGATACCTAGAAAATAATACATATATTTTATAATTACATGTGTACAAAGTGAGTTTTAAGTATAGAACGCCTCAATTATCTCATAAACGGTTTGCACTATTTTTATAGACTTTGGTGTGCAAGGATCCTGTCATACGACTGATATTATGGTGGTATTTACATTGTTGTTTCTTTTCCAGAATAATAAATAACTCAGTTTTTAGGTTCTTTTTAATTTTTTATATGTTTTCAGTTTTCTGTTAATTTAACCCTGGGACATCGAGTTTCACTCACATTGTGTAAAGTGACCCAATAATAATGAACGCTGGCCATATCTCGGTTTATTGTACACAATTGGAAACAAAATTATTAAAAGTAGCAATAAAAAACCTCTGGAAAATATTTTTATTTTTCTAAAACAGCTATTAAGGGGGGTAGCAGCTATGGTTAAATTAAAAATTAGTATTCAAAATAGTTTTAATAATATTCTGAAACATTTTTGAATAATTTATGTGTTTAACTTTTTATTGAATTATTAAAAATAAAGTAGTGGGATGAGCACAAAGTGTTTTTAATTTAAAAACCAAATATTCTGAATTGCTACAACAGAATTTAATAAACTTGAAAGAGTTAGAAACAGTTTTTTTTTTCGTTTATAACCTGCTCCTTATCTTGTCTTGCTCTGTTTATTTTTGTTGCTGCTAGAGAGCGTGAAATACGTAACAAACAAATAAATCCGTTTCTCTAAAAAGAAATCAGATATGCTGAAATTTTAAACGATATAATAGAGAGTTAGAAACTTAACAAGATAGGGAAAACCGCATCTTGATATCTTTTTTCTAACTCTAGATATTACCTCAATAAAGTTATATTTTTAAACCATTATAGGTTTATAGGTTATAAATAAGATACATATTAAAACAGTAAAATTGTAAATGTCAAAAAGTGGCTGTTTCAAATGACTGGGGCTTAGATTATGCAAACTTTAGATCAGATGCACAACATTCATTTTTCGGTCAGAAACAAATCCATACTGCACGCAAGAAGTTGTATACCAGCCGGCTGGTCAATAAATGTATGGTGTGGAATTTTGGGTGAACGAATTATAGGTTAAGAACTTAGGACCATATAAATTATTTTTCGCTTTTTATAAAAAAAATTAAATTTTCTTTAATCGCTTTAAAAGCTTATTCGAATTGATAGCGTAATTACTTTTTAAATAATAATGCAATCGTGTTTGACCTTTGGCCTTAAATATTTCCTAAACTACTGCCTCTAGGGGGTCGCGTCAAGAGAAGTTTTTGTACTCTCATAAAGTTTTCCGTGAGTTTATGTCTTACATGAATGCAAACAAAATTGTTTGTTAATGACACCAATTAATAAATAAATAAACAATTTTGGTATAGGCAACTAAACATACATATCAGTAAATCAAGTTGCCATTTTGCCAATATCGTTTAATGGAGTTTAACATGCATAAATAAAAAATCCATCGCAATTTGTAGCAAAGAAATTTTCTTAATAACAAATCGACACTAATCTACAGTTACAATATGATTATGCAAATATTTTTGTATTTCACCAGTATGTTTTACAATATTGTAAACAGCTTAGGAATTAATCCGTGAAGCAGATAATTCATTAGAAGAGATATTATTGTGAAGTAAATTTGTACGTTTATTAAATTCTTTAAACTCTATACATATTTATTTCTCTCACAATTTAATACAGTTGATGAAATGTACACAATGCAAGTCTTCTCTTTCTTACAATAGTACATAATATTTTCCTGTCAAAGTTGCATAGCTTGCTTGATAAATATTAAAAACTGTTACAAATCAGTCTTCATTATGAAAATTTGCATTTTTTATGACAACCTGAACTATAGCTATAGGACACTAAAGTATTGTTTCATAGGTAATTACATTTTACATTTGTTGTTGATATAAAATACAGGGTGTTACATTTAAAATAAGCAAGTTATTGCGGTTTAAAAGATGTCATTAATTAATTTTATTTTGAACACATCCTGTATATGATAGTACATTTTTTACAAAGTCTGCATAAAATATCATCAATTCATAGACTCCAGTGCAAATTTAGTTTGAAAGAGGATATTAGTTGCTGAGATATGAATCGATAAAATTGTGACGACTTTTTCATAAAATACAAAATATCTCAAAAACTTTTAAGTTTAAGTAAAGTAAACCTCTATAAAATCCATTCTTATTTTGAACGTAGAAGCTGAAAATGTATTAATATACAGGGCATTCCATAAGAAAAACACCAACTTTAATACGTTCTGTGTATTTTGGGACACCTGTAAATTTCAAAAGTAATTTTAAAATATTTCTTCTATAGGTCTCTATCAATTCCAGGGTATATTTTTCCAATTTTATTAAATAGTTTGGCTGTAATATTCCGTGTCGTATACCGTGAAAAACCCTGTATAAGAGGTTTATTGTGTATTGAGAGATTATATCGATTTTTGATGTGTACGTGATGAAACAAAGTAAAAATAGGGATGAGATGGTTTTAAGCAGTGCAGAACGATAGGTGTGCATTTTTGAAACGTGCATAAAGTAATGAATGTATAAAGTTTCTTAGTAAATAATTAAACGACGCGTCATTTTTAAGAAAAGAAAGAAAATAAACTTTCTATTGTTGTTAGCCCGCGCAGTGTAAAAAACCGAAATAAATAACAAAATTTTTAAAGAATATACAATAAATATACAAAATAATCAAAAGAAGTAAACAGAGAGCGACAACTAAAAGTTACGAAGCTTTATAGAAACGGTCGAGAAAAAAAAGGTTATGCCGAGAACACGTCGAAGATCGCATCTAAAACGTCACGTATAACGTACAAAGTTAATCTAATTTTGAAACATTTAAATTTGTATTAAAAAATAAAATTTGTATCGGAATATTATTAGTTGCGTAAATTTTGTGCATGTAACATTTTATAGATATTTTTTTATTAATATTTGTAAAAAGTGTACCTTCGATTATTTTTCTAAATTTAAAACTTTGTTAAATCATAAACCACGTTTTATTATAAATCCAAGATTTTGGGATGTTTGTTACCGTCAGTTGTTAGGAAAGTATGCCCCTCCGCGGAGAGAAGGGTGTGGGTTAAGAAGATCAACGTTATTCTTAGAACCTATAGAGACAAAAATAAAAAGGGCGCCAGGTTTGAGTAACGCTGTAGAGAAGAATCTGACCTAGAACCAAAGGTCAGCAGCTAACTGTCCGCAGCAGAATATACAGTAAAAGGGAAAAAAATCACAAAAGAATTCGACAGAAACCTTCACATAAAATTTATTTGCCCCAATACACCAATGTATTTTGATAGGTAACAGCACTCAATAGACACAGATATATTACGAATAAACACGAGGTAAAGCGGGTAACGCACAGTATTAAACATTCAAGTAACACAAAAATGACTAAAACTACACGGAATAATGAGTTAAAATAAAGAGAATTATTCAAATATTTACCACTGCTACTCCACTGTCTCGTATATGCAATTGATTTTTCGCGTACTGAAGGTACGCCTATGGTGAAACTTAACCTAGAATGTATGTCAATTATAATACTAAGTAACGTTACAGATTACATGAATTGAATGAAGACGTGTAAGGGAAGTTTTAGGACTAATTTAGTCACCGCGAAGCTTAAACGTTTGTTCAACTTGGACCTAAACTTGGAACGAGCTCGCACCGAAGGGATTCAATGGAACTATAAACGTTTGGCTTAATTACGATTGAGGTTTAAATTCTTACACGACTTATACACCACGTAGGTATTAAATACTATTATATATGACTAGTTAACGTTCCAGGCATGATTAGGCAATTACACATTCGAGCGACAAATAATCCGCAATAAGTTCTATACGTTCGCGCCTGATAGTTGGTGTCAAGGGGTGACTTCTACTAAAGTGATAGGTCGAATTCAGGGTCACGTGCAATTAAAAAGGGATCAAAACATCTGACCTTCCACGCAGCAGTATGAGCGTTCCCCTTGCTCCCAATTTTCCTACCGGTTTCTGGAATAGCCTTAACCGTAGCCTGCGAATCTGACGGAATATTCTCCTGTAGCTATTTCGGCATAGGGCCTCCAAAAGACATAAATAGAACAGCAATAGTCGTACAATCTGACAAAGAAACCACAGGAAAAGAGAATATACATCGTTAACAGGGAGACATAAACCACCCTCTCTAGAACAAACATAGAGATGTTGGCGAAAGGTAAACCCAGAGGGCAATCGTATACCTAATACAAAGCGTCCCCTAGCATAAAGAATGAAGGATGGTGCTTATTAAACGGTTCACGTGGAGCACAATCTTTTAGAGAATTTTAAAATTCGTCTTTATGTGGTATTATATTTTCTATCATCAGCTTGATTAACCCCATAAAGCGAGGAAATTTTCAGATGAGGGTTTATCTTCCCCCTCGTGGAGGAAGCGTTTACACTTTGAACGTTACATGTTATAAATTAAATAAGAATTAAAATAGAGTATCATGTTTATGTACAATATAAAATGATTGTTTTCGATACAAAAATGCAATCAACGCATAGTATTTAATGTCGCCCAACGTGGGGCAACAAACAATAACGTGGTATTTACGCTGTTTCAAATGTTTAAGTATTTTTGAATGAAGTTTTCGAAAATTAAAAATAATGTTCAATTAAAATTATTAAATCAGAAATACTTTTTGCAAGTATTTATATGCAATTGCTTAAATTAAAAATAAACTTTTGCTTTAAATTCATTCATTACGTTGCATAATTATTAAAATAAATTTACACGTATCGTAAATGATAAGTTTGGTTTTACGTTAAAACAAATAATTGGTTTAATTAGAAAAGAAATATTGATTGTTATTTTTAATTTAAATTTATGTTATATAAAGGGTTTTAAAAGGTAAGTTCACATTGTATAAGGTGACGAAAAATTTTTGAACAAAATGGAAACACGCAGCAAAAGAACATTACTTAACATAATTGATGAGCAAGAATCAGAAAGTGAAAAAAATATAATGGATATGCAAGAAATAATAGAGCGAAAGGTAAAAGTTTCAAGAATAACGGAGAAATCGAAAGAAGAAAAAACTAAACATGGATACATTTATGCAAACAATGCTGCAAGAAATTAGATAAGGTCAGAAAGAAAATACAACAAGAAATTCTGAAAGGATAGAACAAAATAATGCAGAATTGAGACAAAATTATAAAGAAACAAATGAAAACATGAAAAACGAATGGAAAAAAATATGATCAATCATTAATAGAATGGGATCATCGTAATGGTAAAACAAATAGTAAAATATATACGACATGTTATGAATTGGAAAATGAACTAAAGATATGTGCAGATGAAAAATAATCAATGAATTAGACAGAGATGACAACAACGCAAATGGAGATTAAAATAGAAGATGAAGTTGAAAATGAATATAAAAATGAGAAATAAGAAAAAATAAAATTGAAAAATGAATAACGGTATGAGAATAAATAAAAATTAATAAATGAAATACTAATAGTACAAATGTAAATAAACATAGAAGATAACAAAAAAATTGAAATTGAAGAATATGAAGAAACTAATAAAAGGAATAAATGGAAGAAATATGTGAAAATATAGACATGAACAATGAATTAAACAGGAATACAACAATAATACAAGAAGACACAAATATAAAAGAAGACGTTTAAAGAAAATAGAAACAAATCTAAAAATTGAAACTAAATATGAATATAAAGATAAAATTGAAATGGACATACAAATGAATATAGAAGATGAAATTAAATATAAAAACAAAAGTAACTAAAGAGAAGCATGATACAAAAGGAGAAATGGAAGATAAGAGCAATTATACGTGCAATTATAACAATAGAAGAAGAAGTACTAGAAATAATAGATACGTACACAACGTAAATGTTATAGTTGAACAAATGAGTAAGGAACACAACCAGTATTCTGATGATGAAATTGAGGAAGATAAAAAGGAAAGTGTCCTGGAAAATTGGAACAATAACGGAAGATGGCATAAGATACAAAAATGTGGGAAAAGGCATAAACTGCAAATTAAAAATTAATTAGAAAGATTAGGATCTAAAATGAATTTAAAATAGAAAATGGCAATAAATAGAACTAGCTGCCCTATACCTTGTATTTCTGGAACAGTGCCGGATCTACATTCTCAAATAGGGAGGGCAGCTTGAGTGCCAATTTACCGCTCTCTAGACAAAAATTTTCAACAAATAAAATAAAATGGCAAATAGAATTTATATAGATCTATTTCCTCGTTTTTTTTTTCAGCGAAATTCTTAATTAGAATATTATAATTGGGATTATTGACTGTTTCGCTCTCAACTGATAATATTGTCAATCCCGACAAACGTTCTTGGGACATTATGGATCGTAAATAATTTTTGATTAGTTTCATTTTGCTGAAGCTTCTTTCGCATGACGCAGAAGTTGTCGGTAGGGTTACATAAATTCTAAGAGCTTTGCTCAAATTAAGAAATGCATCCTGTAAATCATTTTGATATATAATTTCCAATAAAGAACGAGGTTGTAATTCATATGTATTTGCACATAAATGTGGTCCTTGTTCTTTAAACACTTCAAGCTCCGAAACAAGTTCTACCGACTTCAAGTCTTTGTCATATTTAACACCCAAATTAAGTCCTTATTTTTTTAAATCACCTGTGCTCATTTTCATTATTGCTCGGCCAGTTAAAAACGCGAAATCTGAATTCAGTTTTCTTGCACTCTCCAGCCTGTGATTAATTTCCATTAACGTTTGGTCTAATATGACGTTCAACGGTTGTATCATCCTTTGCCTTGGAGTAAGTGTTCGCAACTCGTCGTCGGCTAATTCGCCAGCCATTTTTTTCCTCTTGGGCACTCTACGCTCTGTAATGGTTGTATCTACTGACATCGACTCAGCAATGGCAGTAGCTTCCTGAAATCATTCGTCGAATCCAGTGTTACGAAATCTTTTCAACGTATTTTCCAAACCTTCTATCAAAGAAGTTGATCAAGTTAAAACAATGTCAATTTTTTGTATTTTTTTATTGACACGATTAATCTCTTTCAAAATGTCATTCCAAATCACAAAATACACTCAGGTGCAATAAAAGTTACCACTTATATTTTTTAAAAGATTAAATGAAAAATAAATAATGATAATAATAATAATGATAATTTAACCTCTAAGACACGAAATGAATTGACTTAGCATGAAAACGAAGAATATTTAAAAACAATGAAAAAATTTAAAACACAAATTAAATTATACAGTTTCCACTAACAACAGGTGAGAGTCATGGTAATTCATTACTTGGTATTACCTCGTCTGGCTCTAATTACAGCTTGTATGCGCCTTTGCATACCTTCAAGTAGGCTGCGGAAATAATCTTGAGGGAAATTCTCCCATTCTTCAAGAAGAGCAATTCTCAGATCATTTAGTGAAGCTGGTGATACAGGTCAGTAGTTATATGATGCCGATCCTGGACCACATTAGAAGTGGTCTAGGATTGGCATCATGGTTTCGGGGAAGATCGGGGCCGATTACAAAACGATTGGAAACAATATCTGACCAATTACAAGCAAATGATGAAGCAAATTCAAAATCACAAAGAAATCATTTTATGTTTGAATCAACAACAATTCATACTTTTAACAAAAAATTATAATGTTTTTAACGTAAAATTTTCAAATGTTAGGCAAAAATTGAAGCATTAAAAAATGATAAAATGGATAAATTTGAAGATCAAAATATTTTTAATAAAATTTCTGTACCAACTACAGACCTAAAAAATGACCAAGAAGAAATTTTTATTTCAGAACCAGTACATGTAGCAGACGACTACGACTTGGATGATTTAATTCAACATTCATTTGAAGAAAGCAAACAAAATTTACAAGAAATTCTCGATACTAACGTTTATGATGAATACTTAGCGACGTTTGATGAACTGCCTCGAAAATATATAGACGCTATGATTCATGATAAAAACGACAATTTGATCATAGAACCGGTATACGACATGATAGTTTTCAAGAAAAGTTTTATATAGGAACATCTGTAGTAGAATTTGTTGGATCTGATATAAAAGTAAATGAGTATTTTTATAAAGCGTCGCCAGGGTTGTATGAATTATTGTTTAAAAATACTCCTACAGCTTATACTCAAGACGATTTGTATAAATATAAAGAAATTCTAGATATTAGTAATGCTTGCAGAAGTAATTTTGATCCTAATGGTAAAATACTAACAACAAGATCAGAAAAATGTAAATCCATCATTGGTCCTTTGTATTTTAATCAACCGAGCTGTTTCAAAACACCAAAGAGATTAAAAAAGACTTTGGGTGAAGGATTGTTTAAAGAAGTAAACAATCATCATATTGATTATATTTACTGGGATATAGTAAATGAATTAGTTGATAGATTGAGATTATTAGTAGCGTCTCAAACGGCAGGCCATACATGTCACACAAACAAAATAGTTTCTATTTTAGAAGAATTACGAGAAGCGAATATAATTTATTAAGAAAATGACTTTAGACAAATTTGGTCGTCATATAATAAAACATACTCAAACATCGATTGACAATATCCAAAGTGATTCATATAAGGTTTTTTATAACATTTTTATAGTCATATTCTATCATTTCAATCAAGTAGAGTTATAGAGCGTAAGTTTTATTACCTTCGGACAAAACCGCATATCTGATTCCATTAAAATGGATGTAATTGAAAAAGTGTTTATAAACATGGATAATATTGTATTAAAAATAAATGGAAAATCTTATACAAGCAGTGAGGCTATTAATTGCTTACTTAAAATAGGAGATATTATATCTTTTGAACTAAATAACCAGCAAAACAGATTTAATAAATTATTTGCTGAAATAGTAGTTAAGTGTCCAATCAACATTGAAACCAAGTCATTATAAAAATGGTTCGAAAGAAGTCAACAAAAAAATATATTCCATCTTCTGTAAAAGCAGATATGATGCCAGAATTACACAAACCAGAAAGAATCAACATTTAAAGTATACACCAAAAAACTTATAAACTGATGAAGGATTGAAATTCTACAATAATGCATTTCAAAATTTAATCAAAAAGTAAAAAATTAATCATTATAGTACATTCAGCACCAAAAAAACATCTACAGTTGAGCGTGTTAATTGCACTTTGAAAAACACCATGTGGAAATAGTTTATCTTACATGGTAATTATAAATAGATAAACATATTGGATGATATTACAAATCAATATAATAACACTTTTCATCGAACATGGATTTGAAAATCTGTATACTCACACGTAAAAATAGCAAGTAAACATAACAAATTTTCAGTTGGAGGTCATGTTAGAATTAGCAAAGATAGAAAAGAATTTGACATAGGCTATACACCTAATTGGTCTAATGAAATTTTTATAATTAGAAAAATTAAATTAACTAACCGAACTACATATTTATTAAAAGACATGAAAAATGAAAATATTTTAGGAGGATTTTATGAACTGAAACTCCAAAAGGTTAAACACAGAGTTATTTACTTAGTTGAAAAGTTTTAAGAAGAAAAGGGACTAAATTGTTTGTAAAATGGCTAGGTTTTGATTCAACGCAAAACAGCTGGATAAATAATAATAATATTGCATAAATACAAAAACGATATTATAGGAAGTTCAATCTATGTATATACCTTAAGTAAATGTAAAACAAGAATTTCAATTATTTTTTCCTCAGCGTTAGACAAACGATATTTACACATTTAGCCCAAACACATTTATATACAAAAATAAACGCAAATCTCTGATTACTAAACCCAAAACACAATCTTCGAGTTTTTTCCTCCGATCATACCCGACATTATGCTGCCGCTTTTAGACCAAACAAATTAGAACAACGGAATTTTTTGATGTTTCTTTCCAATCTTCTTTGAAACCATGATGCCGATTCTAGACCCACGATTGCCCCACGATCGGCCCCGATCTTCCCAAACCATGATGCCGATCCTAGACCACTTCAATGGGTCCAGGATCGGCATCACTTATCTCAGGTCTCTTTCTTACTCGCTTATCCAACATGTCCCAAGCATGTTCCAATAGGTTTATGTCAGGAAAATATGCTGGCCATCCATACCAAAATCCCGACTGCGTCAAATTTCATTAACACGTCTCGCAACATGGGCTTGCATTATCTATTAAGATAAGTTATTGGAAAAATGGAAAATGGGACAACATGGTCTTCGTTTTCGTAAAAAACGTGTGTGTTGGACCTACCCGCGTTCGTGTTGAATGGCCCCCCATAGCCTCCTTTGTTTCTCTCTGTCGGGTGCTGGTTGTTCACACCCGTTGTCGACCATCTGAAGAATATAGACAGAACCGAGATTCATCTGTGAATAATACAGTACTCCACTGCTCAATTTCCCATGCCAAGTGATTACGAGCAGATTGCAACCTTGCTGTTCGGTAATGTGGTAATAACTTTGGTCCATGAGCTGGACTACAAGACTTCAGTCCTGCTTCCGCTAATCTTTGGCGAACTGTCCACACACTTAGATCAACACCAATCACTTCTATAAGTTGATTTCTAGCCTCAACGGACGTGGAAGTGCTGTTACGTAATGCCCGTAGTGTAATAAAACGATCGTCAGCATGAGTTGTTTTTCTCCTCTTACCAGAACCTGGTCTTTGCGTGTATCTGCCAATCTCTGAAACCTTTGCAAACATTTTCGAGCCGCTGTATGAGTACAGTGAAGTACTCTACCAACATAACGTAAACTTCGACCATCTTCCACAAGGCCTACAGCTTTTGCAGAATCCATTGCGTTTAGAGACATAACAAAATTACAGCACAACAGTGTTCACAAAACCAAAAATCTAACAGAAGATCAACTTAAAAGCATGTAAACAAGCATACTTCAAAGTTCTTCTGTCAAATACAATTTACGTTTAGGCAGTTGTTATCGCAATCTTGAAAAACAAAAGGAACAATAAAACAGTAGGCTTAGAAGTAGATGTCTATGTCTGGTACTACGACAAAGTAAGTTACTGATGCTACATATTTGGTCAAATGTTACACATTTTGCGAATTAACGGTGAAAACTTTTTATTGCACCTGAGTGTATAAAATAATCTTTGTGACCTCATCTAATAAACTTTTTGCCTCTGATTTCGTTTCAGGTGAGTAATTCTCATCTTTTAACTTTATTAGACCATTGACAACCTTATTCAGGTTTATTTTCAATGTGCTAATAGCTTCTGCCTTTGTTGACCATCTTGTTTGAGTGCTGCCTTTGACGTTACTCTTTGTGTCTTTTTTCATTATATCCCAACGTAGCGTAGAGGCAACAAAGTAATTGTAAATTCTCTGCACAACTTCAAACAAACCTTTAGCCTCGAGGTAGGCAGAAGATGCATGTACACCAACAAGGTTAAGTAAATGAGCAATGTATAGTACAAAAACAGCGTATTTATTTTTTTCTGTAATTCTGGCTTAGACGCCTCTGTACGCTCCTGACATACTTGAAGCATTGTCATATGACTGACCACGACAATCACTTATGGATAACCCGTCGTCCTCTAACTTTTTGGAAATTATGTTTGCCATGTACTCGCCAATTTTCTCATGAACCTCAATGAAATTAATAAATCTCTCAAGAATTTGACATTCTCTATTTTCATCAAATTTGACGTATCTAATAATTTCACTCATCTGTTCAGAGTGAGACGCATCAGGAGTACAATCAAACATGACTGTATAGTACTTAGCAGCCATTATTTTCGAAATGATTTCTTGGCGAACTTTTTGGGACATTATATTTATGACTTCATTTTGTGTGGTTTTAGATAGATATGAGACTTGTCCCTTTTTCAGTGATTCCAATTTGTTTTTTAATACTGCATTATGTTTTGCTAAAAAGGCTACAAGATTTAAAAAGTTGCCATTACTTGGTGAAGGCGTCATTTTTAATAATTAACTGGTAGTACTTTCAGTAGAACCACGGAAAAAAAACAATTGGTGGCGAAATATAGTATGACATCAAAAATAATGCGAAGAATAACTCTCCACCTATCCTTTTCAGTTTGTATAAATTTCTTATCAATACCACTGCAAGTTTCTAAAGAGTTTGTGACAGTTATCTACTTTATTATACAATGTGTATGCTGTATAGAGGTCTCGTGTTGAGTTAGTCTTTCCGAAATTTTCTTCCATTTTACAAAGCCTGTAGTTGCCAACGCTGAAGGAGTCGATACGTTATCAGAATAATTGTCAAAAAGTTTACATGCCGTACAAAAAAGAGCGTTATTCTTTTTAGAATACACTAACCAATTTTTAAATACTTTGTTACCGTTAGGCAGTAATTTATACCAGGTTCCAGTAGTAAGACATCTATCATTTCTTTTGGTCTATAAAAAGTCAATGTGATCTGGATCACTGATAGACTTTTTTGATGTGCTGCTGCAAATATAGCTCAAATGTTGTCGGAAATAAAATTTGCAGCCGGCCAAGAAGCAGGGTTTGCTAAGTCTATTTCTATGTGTCTTGATTCTGATTCTTCTAGCATTTTTGAATCTTCTGGGTAGTGAGGCTCCACAGTCTTGAATCATATTGATTCCTTCAGATTCCTCAGAATCAGATGCCCTATATTGATATGTCTCTTGCTCTTGAGTTTCCTCTGCAGATACATGTGTTTGGAATAATTATCTTTGGCGGTAGAAGTTAAATGTTTTTGCAACCAATTTGTTAATGACGCCATCATGGAAGCTGTACTTTCACTATGACGAGCTGCTTTTACTTTTGCTCGCTTACGATACTCTGCACCCGAAAGTTTTCTTGGCCCCGGGTTGCTCATGATTTATTGGATCCTACCTGTAAGCAAATTAAAAGATGGTTGAATAACCAACCGGGTTCGAGCGGAGTTTGCGGGAACAGCTATTAAGTATTGTGCATACCAGTGGACCCGCAATTTTATGTCGCAAAGTACATCATTACAATACTGATGAATAATTATGAAATTTTTCTTTATACACTTTAATCAGTATTGCCTATTTACAGAAATATAGGGTGTTCGACAACTCATTTCAATGAATAGAAATTTAAATTTCTTTGTTTATCTTGGAATCCAGTTGTCTAATCATAAAATCGCAAGTTGTTTTTTATGCATGTTACGAGTGCGAAAACGCAAATGAAGTCAGAATCCGAGTATATCCATTGGAGTAGCAGTCTGACATAAACTATTCTTCTGATTAGCTTGTAACTGCGCCATTGTATAGTATAATAATTGAGTGATGTCACCATCAATGTATTACCCGTGTGAAGTGTCAATGATGTACAGCTTCGTCGGTAAGTAACGGACATCTCAGCATTGTTCAAGTGATGATAACTTACGAGAAAATTCTGATGAAAAGACAAAATCTGTTGTGAAAGTTTTCTTTCATTACAGAAGAATCTGTGCCAAATTTCAATTATCAATAAACATTGCTTCCTAAACAATCATGGAATGAAAATGTTACTGACGAAGCTGTATATAAGCTCAGATCATTGGTATGCATAGTTCCAAACCAGAGACAACAAAACGATTTTTTTTCGAAACTACAAAGCCTGTATCTCTGTAAATAGGCGAAGCTGATGAAAAGTGTACACAGTGAAAAGTGTCATAATTTTTCATCAGTATTGCGATGATGAACGTACTCTGCGTCTGCAACATACAATTACGAACCACTCTGTATATCACACTCAAAAAACATAAAACATACTCAAATTGAAGCTCATAATTAATAATTTTTGGAAGAATCCAAAATCATAAATAACATAAAATTCTAAAAGTTTTTGGACTCTTATATTGAACGGCCGGACGTTAAAACTTTAAATAAGTTCATGCCGCAAGTGACAGACTGTGCGTCTACTTCATAATTCATTGTTTTATTAATGTAAAATGTAACCTGTAATTTTAATTTTTCTAATAATAAATAATTGTACTTACTTTCCTAATCAGACAGTTAGTAGAGTAATCACAAAACTTTTATTTTCTCTTATATTAGTTAGTGTTTATATGATTTCACACATTTACAGTACTTCAGTTAAGTTCAGTTATAGGGTGTGATCAACCGCATTCAGCAAATCACTACTCACCATCACGTCTAAAGAAGTGAAAAATAATTTTAAGTTCGTGATTCGTGACTGGATTGGAAATGAGCCGACGTCGAAATCTTACAAAGATATACTATCTCTTCAAGTCTTCCAATTTTTTCAATAAAATTATCCACTCATTGTCGATATAATAATAAATATAACAAATTCAAAGGAACCGTAAACTTTTTTTGTATTCAGATAAACACATCCAACGCAAACAGTTTGCACTATCCTATTTCCAATTAACTCTTTGTCGGCACGGAAACACGTGTCATTTGTTCATTCAACTCAATTTCACGTTTCTCTGTTATCGGGTCTTTTATGGCATTATGATGGCAATAAAAGTGATTTATATAAGTGCAATTACCCTATCTGCAATCATGGAAATTATGAGAGGAGAAGAGGGCATTCGCGTTTTATATAGTTTATCTACTGTACTGACTGGCGGCTGACTGCCGCCTATTGTACGTTATTACTTATACACTATTTTTAAATACACGAGGCGACACCCATAATTTCAAATTCAAATTACATATCAAAACAAAGTATGCGTATTAAAACAGATATCGCGGTTTTAAAGTATCTATGAATTGCAAGATATCGCATTCTCATCGAATTTCTATATTACAGAAATATTTTGGGTACCCAACAACAAAATTTTCCGAAATCGATTATTGTTGATTTTCTGGTTCTGAAACACGTATATGCCTAGAGGTCGAATAAATTATAAGCAGTAAACTACATCTTCATTTTGTTTGCTCGTCGGCTGATCTTTGACCTCCTTCCTGCTTTATACATCCACGTATAGATAAGTACAATTTCTTTTGCATTGTTGCTACAAATAAATTCGATTCTTTACGCCTATGGTAACGTATAATACATAGAAGCAGTTTTTGATAATTTACTTAGAATGCGTTAAATATTTACTTATTGCCGGATCACAATTGGGAGAATTAGAATATACACGCATTTCCTAAACGTTGCGGAAAAAAATTGATAACGCCACGTCTTATCATTAATTTAGTTACTTAGTTATTGTGTAGTATGAGATTCTCCAAATCTCACAATTGATTTACGAGAACATAATATTTAGTTGTAATTCAACAATATTAATGTATTGAAATCATATTCTAAGGTCAGATTTTTTCAACACAATTATGTAGTGTACTTACATAATCAGTCGAAGAAGTTTTTCTCAATCGTGATTAACAATTAATTACTTATTCTTTCTGTACCTATAAATTTTAATTACGTTTGGCGCCCAATTTTAGTTAGTTGTTTTGTGCTAATTTTTTTGTTACTAGAAGCATTGATTAAGCTTCACGATAAGTTAAAAAAAACTGTATACATTTATATGTGTGAATATCCAATACATAGCCACATATTAGAGACAAGTTTGGGTTTTGCCTACTCACTGAACCACCCCACTCCACCGATAAATATTTTTTTTTTTACTTTGTTGTAGTATTGTTGAGCTACCGGCATATCTTTTTTTTTTATAACAGCACGTTATAGTGTGTATACAATCACTAAGAAAGTTCAAATGGTTAAGGGGGTAAACAGAGGTGAAAGCTATAGAAACACTTCCGCTTAGTTTTTGATGCACTTTTTCCCTATCGGCAGAGAAACCCAAGTGTACACAAGCGTCCGAAGCAGGTACAACAAAACCAGAAGATAGACAACGATGAAAAAATAAATGTACTCGGTGCTGTGCAACTTAACCTTAATATTAGTATTCGACAACTAAGTATCGACTGTGGTGTAAAAAGTGTCGAGTTCATCAAGTTTTAAAAAGCATAAACCGATGCTGCCAAAGACATACATTTTGTGAAACATTAATGGAGATACGCAATAATGATATAAATTTTGTTAATAATATTTGCTTCATCGATGAATGTTTGGGTGTCCAGCACATAATGCAAATCAAATAAAACAACTTTTAAATGAAGCACTTTCGAGAACCTGGATTGGAAGAGGCGAGGAAGTTACTTGGCTACCAAGATCACCAGACTTGTCCCCTGAAGACTTAATTTTATAGTCTTACATATATCTTCGAAGGTTTATACCAACAGAACCCATGACACAATTGAGTCTTTAAAAGATAAAATTATAGAAGTTTGCTTCAATATACCAGCAAATATGATTGCAAATGTGCAACAAAACTTCTATTTAGGGCACTGTTTAGCAGTAAATAGACATAATTTTAACCAGTTGCTACAAGCTTAGCACTTCGTATGTAATACCTATTAGCTTTCACTTCTGTATATCCACAAACAAATCGGTCCTTTTCAGGACCACTAACATATTTATAGAAAAGAATTTTTAATACGATGTAATTAAAATTACAACATTTCTTATAATTGTTCTTGGATGGTTTTATAATAATAATCTTGTTATCTTGTTTGTTCACTTCTGGAATCTAGTAAAACATAAAATAGAAAGTCAAAAGAGAAATAGCAAATTAAATAATTTAAAGCACAAACCTTTACGCTCTCATTATTCATAACATTAAAAACCTTCATCGAGCATTTTCTAAAAATCTTCATTAATCCCATGAGTTTCAAATTGTTTACGATCAAGAAGCTACAAATTTATAACATCTTCAATTCTGGTTTATACCTTACTTTGCTGATTCCGAATAAAGTCATTAGAACACCAACTTTTGTTTATCGGTAGAGACCTGTGGTAGAGACAAAGTACTTGATCCATACTAATCGAAATATCTGTCTTATCTATAATAACAACTGTATTGACTTAAACTAAACATTTATCTTTAGAACACCTGCATATTCTTGCAAGATGCAAGTATTATGGTTAATAGTTTACACACAGATCTACAATACAAGTAAATAAGCGACTCATTTAACCTCAAATTCAATACGAACAGGTTTTATGCAAATGTATTTCATTTTACTTGCTTTAATAGCTATATTAAAATGTGAAAGCAACTGAACATTGATTAGAATTTTGTAAAATCACAAAATACTAAATACTTACTTTTTACAAACAAAGAATAATATTTACATTTGAAGGAAGGTTAGACATTTTACACTTCCTCTATTCTTCTAACTCCAAAACAATGCCGTAACGTATTGAGTATATAACAATCCGAAATTTTCATAGCAACAGTAGATCTAATAAAATTTTTGATAATATAAATCTTATGTTGCGTCTTGCCAGAGATACACGGTATATTATTAGAAATAAAAATAAAATCAGTTAGAATTATGTGAATATAATAAATAATATAGGAATTAATAGCATAAGAAACATTACTTTGATAAGAAATTATTAGAAGGGAGGAGGGGTTAGTTATCATAAGTAAATCATAACAAGTGAGTCAAAATAGATGAGTTATAAAAGCTTAGATCTGAAAACTAAGTTATGATGAAGAGTTATTTTAAATAAAGTTAGCATTGAAATGTTGTTTTGAATGAAAGAAGGTTAGTAGTATTGAAAGTTTTATTCTGAAAAGTTATTTCTGAAAGATTGTTAAAATATTATTTTGAAAAAAAAAGAGAAATCAACTTACTCATTTAATCGTATGGTACATTTTAAAAATTGTATTGTGATGTAAGTGTTATGTATGGTGCCCCAGAAGATCAGTATAAACCTGTACAGTGTGGTGACGAAACCGTGTGCAATTGTGAATTGGTTTGTCTTGGCAAAGTATTTACTTCAATGTTTAGGAAAACCACTAAAACCTAAACATGCCAACCCTTACCTACCCTACTATTCACATGTAATAATATTAATTAAGGGTGTAATGCGATTGTGGTTTAAAATTGTGTTGTACATTTTTTCCTAATTATCCGGGAGGGTCTTAATGACCAGGTCCGAAACCAAGTGGTGATTCTCAGGAACAACCTGTTTTTTTTGTTGATCATGGAGTACTGTAAGGTACGGATCACCTTCCATATTTTATATTTGCACCAAAAAACCCTAAAAAACACACACGAAAAAAAAACTCTAAAGAAAATTGACGTTTAATTCCAGAAACCTAAGTGGTGATTCTCAGGAACAGCATGTTTTTCTTGTTGACCATAGAGTACTGTAAGGTACTGATCACCTTCTATATTTTATATTTGCGCTTAAAACCCTTAAAAAATACACACGAAAAAACTCTAAAGAAAATTGACGTACGTTTTGACGTTAAAAAAATCAATGATCAACGGTCATAGAAAGAAAGATAAAAATGCAAATATAGTTAAAGAAGAAATTAAATAAAAAAATAAATAAGAAGTTAAGGAAAATAAAGTTTAATTCAATAGAATAGAAGTTATTATAAAGTATGTAAACGGCGATAAGAGAAGCCATATAAAGAAATTATATGAAGACATTATATAGTGAAGAATTTTAAAAGAATAAGTTATGTGTAAAGAAATATGAAATGAATATAAAGCTACGACGAAATAAATGAAGAAATCTACGATGAAATAAATGAAAAATAAAAAAAATAAATGGTGACGAGACGAGAAAACTGGTGTAAAAGTACGCACATACAAAATGGTTATGAAAAAGGAATTAAATTATAATTTTGAAAAAAGATGAGAAATAAGTTTGTTGTGAAAATAGAAAAAGTGAAGAATGTTTAAGGAAAAAAAAACTGCGGATTGTTGAATATCTTCGTAAAATTTAAACAAAAACAAAAGAAAGTAAAATATACTTAAGAAAATATGAAGAAAAGATAAATAGAAGAATAATAAAGAAAACAAGATTCGAAAAAGATTATTTAGAATTAATAAAAAAGTACTACAGCTGTTCTATAGTAAAAGACATTTAAGTATTACACTGATTTATTAAGGAAGCAATTAGTTCTTTTCTAATATTTTTTTAAACACTTCTAAGACATTGTTATCAACAAAAGATCCTAATTTGTTCTGTAAGGAACAGTTTACTACCACAAATTATTATAAAGAACAAAGAGCACTTTAACAATTAACAACTTAAACGAAAAAACATCCACTGTCATAACAATTGGCGTAGTGGTGCCGAAATATTCTAGCGCCAAAAAGTCCTAGAGCCCAAATGCCTTGGTGATGTCAATATGGCGGCGTCAAAATGTCCCATTCTTGAGCTTTAGGATTATCTTTTCCTTATCTGATATTTAATAAGACAAAATTGTATCGGGTTTAAAAAGTAGAGTTTTTGTCAGACTCAATTGGCCTTGATTTATTTAAGTACAAAACGTAGAATACAAATTACAAAACCCAGAAAAGATTGCAATTTTTAATATAAAATCTCAGAATCGTAATAAGGACACCTGGACCCCTCTAAGGAAAGTTGAATGTAAAGAAAAGAAAAAAACACACTGTTTCTGGTAGAGGCGACGTTTCGTGCTTATTCTAAACTACTATTTCTTTCAAAAAACAAAAGTAATAACTACAGTGATATAGAATTTTTTATATAAGGTGATGGTGTATGTAAAAAACGTATGAAGAACATAACGTGTAAGAGGGTTGACTAACGAGTATAAATAATAAATATCAAGAACTATACAAACAGACTGTAAAGAGTCAGAATTTTTAAAAAGGTTAATTAATAGCCTAGAAATAAAGTAAGTTTTGTACGTTACTTAATTGAATATGTTTATAAACAAATAACAACGGTGTCGTTTTCCCACGGATAGTTGCCATGTACTTCAGATTAATTAAATGTAGACTTGCGTTCAAACTACCGTACACTGATAATCCTCAAAAAAACAAAACGCGTGTATATAGTTGCCGCTAGTAATTCTGCAATAAATTTTCACTGGCTGCTGGTTTATTCGATTAACTTGATAAATTGCGTTAAATATACGCTTAGATTTTTCTCAATGTTTGAAGAGTTCACAGCCGACATCTTACATACTACAGATTTCTGCAAATTATGCCAATTTGCTGAATATTTGTATCTACCATTAATTGAAAACTGTTTTAGAATGTGTTGTATTGACCCGAAAATTTTGGTAAATCTAATTCTGGTAAAATGACAAACTAAGTAAAGAATTTACCCATAACATTAAAAAAATTGATCTAATTGATCAGTTCACTATATAGGTGCCAAGTTTTATTAAAATTGTACAATTATAATATATTTTAATTTTCATCATAAAAACAACAACCTTTGGTGTTCAAAAACGGTATTGTTTTTTATACCATTGCAGCTGCAAAAGATAATTACACAATAAACTTGAATTATTAATTGTGTTATTATTATTTTATAATTTAACAAAGATAATTGTATATGTAATAGTAATGTAAATAATTTGTTAATAACCAAGACTGGTTAATAAAAATCCTAATTATAAAAATAAGAAAAAATTATACAGAAGTTAATGTGCTAATGCTTTTGAATTATTTACCATAAAATCTTAAGTTAGTAACAAATATTCAATAATACGACAAGTTAATTACAAAAATATTTGTTTTTATACTTATAATAAAAACTTGTAATTACAACTAATGCTTAATCATACAAAACATATGTTTGCGTTTATAATGGAATAATATAATTAAAGCGAAGATATATTTTAAAAGTGCTTTGCTCCTGTATCACTATCTATTAGTTGAAAACCTTGTAACCCAAATATCTGATTTATACAAATCGCAGAAAAGAAGGCTGCACTGTGACCATTAAAGTTCAATAGCGTTGTCCTTTGTAAGACAAGGATAATTAAAAAGAGATGGTTTGTTCTACCAATCTAGGGATTTTAAGAAGTAACTGTTAGTTAGATCAGTAAGACACCCATAAGAAACAAAAACTAAATAGAGGATTCTACATTTTTAGTGATTTTTATGAATTGTTGTTTCTTACACTGTGTTGTACTTCTTAAAATCCCTAGATTGGTAGAACAAACCATCTCTTTTAATTATCCTTGTCTTACAAAGGACAACGCTATTTATATGATATTTTTTTAATATTAGTTTTATTAGAAATGTAACCTTCAAGTTGCTTTTATCAAGATGAAAATTTATAGTGGTTAAGAGAGACGCATTTTTTTTTTCAAAAAAAACAAAGGTTTTAAATACCAAAAAAGTATTTTCTTTTTTCTAAATTTCAACACTGTTAACTAAAATTTAATTTGCCGCTTAAATCAGGTTCTGCACTAGTAGAAACCAATTTTGATAACATGGACGTTCATTCGAATAAAGAAAACCACTTGTTCCAGAATACATACGTTTTGTTTGTATTTAGTTGAAGAACGTAATTAATACGGTTTGAAAGTAAAAACTACCACGGGATTATCACAAAAACTTGAAACAATATTAATCTCTATTACGCGTTGTTATTATTCGTTATCAGAAGCAGAAGAACAGAAATTAAAATTAGTTATTTAGTTAGATGAAACTGAAGTAGCATGAACAATACTGTTATTGTTAACACTGACATCGTATAGGAAATATCCTTTATTATGTGGTATAAGTGAATATACGTCGCCGAAATTACCTAATACTAAAATTTGTTGTTTCCTCAAGCGACTTTAAAACGGTATATTATTGAACTACTGGCAGACGCTAAAATGGCTTTTTTGCACATTCTATATTCAATGATTCACCCAAATGAGTTCTTTTCTAGAAAATTAAATTCTTTTTATAGAAATAGAACAATTTTTATTTCGAACGGTGGTAACACAGATTTGATATTAAACGTCAAAGTTGTCGTTACGTTCGGCGTGCTTTAATTTAAATCGCAATTAATGTTCAGTAGATTTATTTATCTACTAATTTTTATTTCTACCCATTTTTTTTTAAATTAAACGTATGATAAATTTTCTAGCATTTAAACCAAAATTTAATGAAAATATTGCTACTCTAGCAATTATACTTTAAAATTTCCTAAATTTTATTTTAAAGTCAATCTGAAAAGCCCAAATTAGAGAAAATAGTATAAAGAATTCGTTTCAGAAGGCATTTTAGCAACTCGCACTTGTCTTATAAAATGCGTTTTCTGTAACTATATAGTTCTTTAATATACTATATTTCGCTCGATTCTCTAATAGCGTCCGCATTTTCTACTTTAAGGTCAGCTTTTACTTTAGACCCGCATGTATCGTTAATCCCGAATTGATCCGAGAATTTACAATTAATCATAGACGAAACAATAATAAACGATACTAAATTATGTATGAGTGAGAAATGAAATGAGAATCACTACCAATTATTCTTAAAGAAACAAATTTTTTTCAGAAAATATATAAATTATATTGTAGAATCTAAATATTAAACAAAATTTTCTAAGAATGTGGAACTGGAGTAAAACTTACTTAACTTATAATTGTGAAAGGTTATTTGTTTATTTTAATTAAATTACTAACTTGCTAATATCTATGTTATTTTTTACACATAAAGCATAAAATAATATGAACAAAGTATAGAAGACCTGGAAATGTTCGCAAAATACACTAAAAGCACATTTTCCGAACTTTGTTGCTTTTTAAGTCGACTTTTAAAAAGTAAATATATGACTTTTCATAAATTTTTTAGGATTCAGCAGGTAATATATCTGGAACCACGTTATCTGTTAGCTTTTTAATACCGAGAAGAAGTATTAGAAAGTTCTTCATTATTAGTTTCCATTTTCACTGACTTTGGAAGCTTTGTAATTCCAATTTTTAAACGACACGACCCCTTTAGAAATGTCGGTAGAAAAGATCTTTTCATTGTTAATTCTTGTAAGCTGCCCTAGAGGTCGCGACCAGTTTATGTCTGTAAATTCAAATTTTTTAATTAAGTTGTTGTTAATTTAGAAGTACTAATTTATTTAATTGTTTTTCTAAACTTATTAGTACTATTATTATAATAGTGTTTTTGTACGTATTAAAATTAAAATAAAATATGTAATTAAAAAATAAATCTGTTTCGACTTTGTATTACTAGGTATAGTACATAAAATGTAAGAAGTCCGTTTTCAGATTAGCGCATATATTCTGCTAATACGTACGAATATACTTTGGTCTTTGTTACACGTATTGTATAAAGAAGACAAAAGATATATAGAATGTTTGTTAGCGCTGCGGGCGGTGAACTAACACATACATCCTACGTTGAAATGGATTTTCCATTTAAGTACCTGTATTAGAAGAAGACGGCATTATAAAGCGGCACGTTGCACCTACTTACAAATATCGACCGCAAGTTATGATGATCCAGTGGTACTACAAATTTTATATTTATTTTTCTCAAATCGTACCACATAAATGTTATGCAGGTAAGTAATCTGTATATCTATTTTTTAAACAAACGAATTAAAGAAAGAATAATTTATTTAAAATATGAATAAAGCTATTGTTACAGCAAACATTAAAATAATTATAATGATATAAACATTAAACTTACTGAAGTATCCTACGTACACAATTAACAATAGATTAGGTACCTATTAGATATGTTATTCCAGTATAACTTTTCTATTAGTTAATTACGTGTATTTAGTAGGTAATTATAAATAATATAAATCTAACAAGGGAGAAATTTGGTTTATCATTGCTACAGTAAACATAAAATAATAGGTACTTATTTCAATAAATACCTATACAATTAATTAGAATTAAATTAATCACTAATTAAGTGCAGTCTTAAAAGGAACTTCACTGTCGTCATAATCCGAATAACTGTCTTCTGTATCACTACCACCGATAGAAATTATTAACGGTTCTACCGATACATCTAGCACTTTTCACGTGACCATCCATCCGATATAAGTTTTTCAGCATGCAAAATTGTTTTTTTCCAAATATCACCTTCACACTGTTTTAAAGACTCTTCCCACATTTGTAGTACATTATTGTCAGAATATCCATCTCTACCAATGTTTTTATCATAATATGATTTGCAAATTCCTAAATGTTTTCAATGGCATTAAATTGACAGTGATACGGAGGTAATCTCAGAATAAAATGACCATGTTCTAAAATAATGTTATCAACTACGTAGCATTTTTCACTTTTATGTTGCTTAGCAAGATGCAAAAATCTATCCTTAAATCACTGTCAGCGAAGGGTATATTTTTGGTTTGTAGCCACTTTTGTATCTCTAATTTTCTCCAGCTAGAAGACGGCATCCGTTCCACAAGACGAGAATGATATGGTGCATTATCCATCACGATTATAGATGGTTCGCTTAACTTTGGTAGTAACTGCTCCTTTAACCACTTTTCAAAACTGTTGCATCCATATTGTCATGATAATCTGATGACTTTGATTTTACGGCAAATATTAAACTTGCATCTTCAATGAAACCACTTGAATTACCAGCATGCAGAATTATATATCTTTTTCCCAGTTGAAGAACACTGTGTATTCTTCACAGACTTTGGAGTATCGTCCTGCCAAGACCTTTTCACTGACCCTTTATTAAATATTCAGGTTTCATCTAGAAACACGACCGGTAGAGGCGATTCTTTTGCATATTGTGGATATAATTTTTTAAAAATCGTACTCTTGCGAATGCCACATCTTTTTTTCGCAAAGTGCTCTGCGGTTGCAGTCTTTTTATGTTTAAATCCAATGCTTCGTAAAAATTACGTATAGTTGGTAGTGATGCTTCCAATAATCCCTTATCATGCAATACATTTTAACTCTTTGCAACGTGACATGTTCCTTTTTCGCGTACATGTCATAAACAGTATCTCTTATTGTATGTTTTAATGGTTCGGACATGTCTCTAGTTTTAGGCATTTTACAGGATCTTTTAATCCTTGTTGGTAATGGAGTACCCGTTCGTTTACTCAAAATAATTTTCCTTATTGTTTTTTCACAAACTTTTAGAGCACTACACGTTCTTTTTATCACTGCTTCAACATTTTCCAAAATAGCAAAATTATCTCTTTCTCGGCAGAAGTATTCGTATACGTTACAAATTAGTTCTTGACTACGTTCGTTTAAAAACTTTCCGAGCATTTTTAATTTTTGAAGTACGATGTACGTATCTAAACGTATTATAAGTAACTAAACAAAATTTCTCCTTGTTAGATTTATATTATTTATAATTACCTACTAAATACACGTAATTAACTAATAGAGAAAGTTATACTGGAATAACATATCTAATAGGTACCTAATCTATTGTTAATTGTGTACGTAGTATACTTCAGTAAGTTTGAATGTTTATATCATTATAATTATTTTAATGTTTGCTGTAACAATAGCTTTATTCATATTTTAAATAAATGATTCTTTCTTTAATTCGTTTGTTTAAAAATAGATATACAGGTTACTTACCTGCATAACATTTATGTGGTACGATTTGAGAAAAATTAAAATAAAATTTGTAGTACCACTGGATCATCATAACTTGCGGTCGATATTTGTATGTAGGTGCAACGTGCCGTTTTATAATGCCGTCTTCTTCTAATACAGGTACTTAAATGGAAAATCCATTTCAACGTAGGATGAATGTGTTAGTTCACCGCCCGCAGCGCTAACAAACATTCTATATATCTTTTGTCTTCTTTATACAATACGTGTAACAAAGACCAAAGTATATTCGTACGTATTAGCAGAATATATGCGCTAATCTGAAAACGGACTTCTTACATTTTATGTACTATAGTGCAACAAAATTTGTAGAGCACCACAAATGTAAAGTACTTTAAAAGTGTGACTTTACACCCTGGTATGTAAGTAACTATTTACTGTCTAAACAATCAATGGTCTAAACATTAAAAGCAACAGTTCTTTTGTGTTCTCAACTATTAAGATGTTAGTATCTCGGTTATGTCATATTATGAATGCAACAGTTGTAACAGTTGTAGTTTACAAATACATAAAAGAATCGACGGCTCTAGCGGTACAACCTAGATATAAAAAAAAACAATACTGTTTAGCTCAAATTAGCGCACTAAATTCCTGGAAGATCCCAAATTTATAAGGGTTATCACAACAGTGTCCGGCTTCTTCGGTGAGTTGGGGGGTCCTTAATGAAACTGGAAAGAAATAAACTGTTGGGTGACGTGGGGCCACCTGCTGAGTAATAGAGAGAAATAAAACTGACCAACACGAGTTCAACAGGTTTTACTAAAAGATCTAACCCGCTAAAACATACACAGTTAGAGAGACACATAGAGAAATTAAATATAGCAAATAACAACTTTAAAATACTAGGAGAATATGTGAAAAGTAAAAGAGACTGTCTGGCGTTAGCAACAAAGATTTAATTAAAGTTCGTAATTAATGTATCAAATTTAGATAAGCTTTGTAGTTACATCCCAAATGTACAGATAGCGTACCAATTGAGGTTTGGTTACTACGAAAACTTGACGTACACACGTCACTTACACAACGGTGCCTTAATACTAACTTAAACTCAGAAGAAACTTGATAAGCGGGTCTCGTCAACACAAAAGACTTTTTGTTTTAACTCCGTCCCCGTTATCTAAAGCGCCCAAG
Organism: Abscondita cerata; assembly: GCA_030710515.1. NCBI lineage: Eukaryota > Metazoa > Arthropoda > Insecta > Coleoptera > Lampyridae > Abscondita > Abscondita cerata. The sequence continues at coordinate 7,410 of JALBCR010003583.1, read as the reverse complement.
CTCTGATAGAGCCAATGTAAACAAAACCAACCGTCGGTAGTAGCTTTCACCGGGAACAAAAATTTTCTTAAGTACTGGAGTTTCAAACCGTTCAATGTCACGTGTACGTGAGCTTCTTACGCATTGATATTCACTAGAATACTTAAACATTAAAATTTAGCTGTGTTCTAGTAGTATGCAGTCCTGAGAATGAACGTTTTTGCTAGCGGCAGTATTGGACAGCATCAAAAAAGTAGTTAATTCCAGAATTTTTCTTAGGGGAGGTTTATATTGAAGAGCAGATGACAAATAGGGTCCCTCGAAGTAATAGTTATGCAGCATGAACGAGTCGGTAGGCCTGCAGCATTCACCAGCTGTTGTTGGTTTAAGTGTAGGCGAAATTGTAGTACTCGAACAGTTAGGTACCGAGAAGTTCCTAAATAGTCATTCTAGCACCCCCAGGAGTTTTCCAGGTGTAAGATACGGTGAAAGTGTGAGGTTAACACACGTGCTAAAGCAAAAGTTGTAATTAACAATTAATACAACTTCTAAATTAGCCAAAGAAATAACAAGAACCCACTTACGGCGTAAATTGATCGGATTTATTCTTTCGCACTCAATTATGGTGCAATTATTAAAACCACGTTGAAATTTCACTTATACTTTTTTTAGCTTTGTGAACCACCGTCAATCGCCGAAAAGGAAAAGAAAGTTCTAAGATGTCGACCAGTCGTTTAGTTAAGAATGTCGTATTCCAATTCACCAATAGGAAAATTCGTTGTAGGCGAGGTAGATTTTATTTTCGTCGTAACCCGCAACCTACGCCATACGTTTTTAACGCGTCTTACGACCTACGTTCAGGTTCGAGTATTTTGAACCGTAACACAGTAAAGTACTAACTTGATTTGTCAAGAATAAAACGTCACTATAACACTTGAGAATCTCAAAAATTCGAAAATAACACATGAAAACTAGTAAAAAACGCTTAAAGAAAAACTAATATATTTCACTTAGAGTTAAAAAATATAATTGTTTTGTTTAATTTGATGTCTCGGATAACGCCTCACCAGTAAACTTTAAGCTCAACAGTTATATTTTTAACTCTAGTAAAATTATGTACCATTTAGTAGGTTACTACAAATTTAATTTATTTGATGTGGCTATTCAACTAGCGAAGTGAAGTTTATTGTTTATTTGTGAAGTGAATTTCCATACTATCAGCATCTACAACTTGCAATTTGACTATAAAAATTTGCGATTTATGACAATGTTTGAAAAAATTTATTCGATGTAACACCTAATATAAGCAACAATGATAATACTATTTTGAGTTGCAATATCGATGTATCAATATATTTAAGGATAATAGAACAATAAACAAATATAGTCTTTTATTAGTGTTTATAATTTAGATTTAATTCAAACTTAGCGTTTTTAGTGTTTCTATGTTTTCCGGTTTATATGAGGTTTTCTGCGGATGTTAAGGTAGACCCTCATGCATGAAGCATCGTGTCATTAAAAGGGTGCAAAAAAAGCATGTTTAATATGTGTTGTTTTTGTAACTTGTAATATGCTGTTGTTTATTACATCATTAAAATTTGTAATTATTATGGAGTAACCAACAGAAAAACACCAAAAACTGCACCAAAACGTTACTAGTTTTTGGTGTTTCTCTGTTGGTTAAGTAGACGCTGCAGTTGGTGTTCCTTTCCTTTGATTATGGAATAAGCTTTTGTTTTACACTTGACCACATTCAGCGTGTCACAGTTGACCTTCCCGAATAGAAGAAAAACAGTACATTAATTCCCAGGCTTTCCGGCATAAAATTTTTACCATAAGTTGTTATTTGGAGCAGGATTCGTGATTTCCTTTCAAGGTAAAAGTATTTTTATATTTCACGTGGTGCAAAGGAAGATGTTTGTTTGTTTTGCAACAACCTGTATACCGAAGGAAGAAATCTGTAATACTAACCATAGAAATCTGTAAGCGGAATACACGGATCCCAAAACGGTCAAGCAATCTACATCAGAATTGGTTGAGGTTGGTGGTATTTGTTTTCTATCATTGTTTTCATGCAACATGTTTAGAAAAATTGATTTTATCATATTTAACGTTTACTTTTGATAGTTTAATTATTAATTATTTAGTATTAATGCTCATATAAACGAAAACGTAGTAAAATGTCGTACAATTTATCTGATGTCGATTCAATCTGAAGCAGAATGAAACTTTCCTGAAATGGAATTTAGAGTGTGGATATTAACCTTACACATATGCTGCATGTACTCTTTAATAAATTTTGAATATTTGTCTCGTAACTGGGGTTGCTTCGATAATTTTTTTTGTAATTATTGTAAATAGCGCTTTTGTGCAATTTGAAACGTTTCATCTAAATTTTACAAGTTTTTAGTAAATTGGATGGATACTGTAAATCGCCCTGAGCTATCACGGGTAACCGTATTCAAAAAATAATTTTTACAAAATTTTTCCTCTGGCGACAGATGTTGGCATAGTGTCATCGACTTTTCAAAATTTAGCGATTGTATTATTTAGCTCTCTATCTGCATCCATATCACAACGGTGCACGGTAATATGATTTACTTGAGTTTGAGGATGTCTTTAATCCACAAGGGTCTTAAATAAATTGCCTGCTACCACCCAACCCAATATCGTCTTTTGTAGTAAAGGCATTGAACGACCTAAAGAAATTTGATTAAGCAATAGCTATTTATGTAATCAGTGACAAAACGCATGATTGTTTCGTTACGTATTACATACAAGATTTTTTCTAATTTTCACAATAACGGAGTAAACGTTAAATAAAATTAAACATGGTAATCATGGTTTGAGAATTACCAACCGCTTTCCTCATATAAATCTAGTTTGAATAGGGTTTTTTTGCAACTTGTGACATAATAAATAAAAAATAAGTAGTTACGAAAAGTGTACGATGATAGAATCATTTTAAATTTTTTCGACCGTTGTCCAATTTACCGCCCCATCTTGAAGATTTGCTCCCTCTCACGCCTTTCACCTTTAAAACCTCTCGACCTTTAACCGCCTTACCCGACGAAGTTTCGGACGAGTTACCACCAAACAGGCTATCAACGTTCCAAAGAACCCAGCAGCTCTCTAATCACTTTTGGAAGAGATAGAGCCGTGAAGTTATTCCGGAACTTCAGAGAAGATGAAAATGGTATCGATATTTACCAGAGCTGCTAAAAACAAGTGTTGTAGTGCTAATTTCAACACGACAAAAAAATTTCCGCAACAATGGCTGCTTGGCAGAGTTGTTACAGTCTAAGCAGGGTCTGATCAAGTTACCCGTGCAGTGAGTGTGCGTATTTCTAATCCAGACACATTTTTAAAAGATCCGTGCGACAGATATGTAACCTTGTAAATAGTTTTTTTTGTATTTCTTTCTTATTTCATAGATTTTTAAAAGCACCATGAGTTGTTTCAAGGGGGGCGACCTTTATAATTTATATTTAATTCAAACTTGCGCTTTTTTGTGCTTGTATGTTTTCCGGTTAGGTAAGGTTTTCAGCGAATGTTGAGCACACATTCAGCGTGTTGAAGGATACAGTTGACCTTCCTAGATAGAAGAAAAAAAAGTTCATTAATTCCCAGGTTTTCCGGCATAAAAATTTCCACCAATTACGAATACCAAAGACACAAAAAGTAGTTCTTGAAATACATAAGCTTTTGTTAGCAATTTCTGTATTATAGAATTTTTATACGTAATGTTTGATAACTGGGATTAGAACTAGCACGTGCAAAAAAAGACAGAAAAAAGATACTGTAATAAAAATAAGATAATACACGTACCTAAATACCAGTATATCAATTGTAAAACAAAGGTGCTATTAATCTAAACCTTGTAAGAAGTATTATAGTTTCAACCATTGATTTCACGTCATAAAACGGAACGTAGTTTTGGTATTCCGTGAAAACCACCAAAAAATTACAGCACAAGTGCTATCTGTTGACAACATTTTCTATTACGATTTACATTACTCTTATAGGCAATAATAAACGTTCATTGATAACAGTTGCATTTTACTTTTACAATCTTCTCAAAAGACTTACGTCACAATATTTCAAACATGTTGCAAGCACCAACAAATTGAGTCACTGGTTTTGTCGGCTATTGTTTTAATTTTTAAACAAATTACGAACTTTTTCAATGCTCATAATTATTAATAATCATGTTAATAAAAATTGATTTATACTTGGCATAAATTTGAAGGTAAACCATTATGTAATACGCGATTTTAACTAATGTTACGTCTTATGATAAAATAACATGTAAGTTTGCCCTCTTAACTGCAACAATTTTTATGATAACGAAAGATATAACGCAACACAAATTTGTACAATTTAGAGCGCAAGACATACGATAGCAGATAAGTAAATTATTTCAGTGTATTTATTTTTTCAGTTTATAAATGTTATTCTATTAAATCAGTTCAATATTAATTACGGAATTAATTCATATGAATTTTAAAACACTAATAGTTTGTTTAAAAACATAACAAGATAAACAAACATGTTTTCATATTAAAAATTAATATTTATCTGAAACGTTTACATTTCTATAACATTTTCTTTATTCAAATGCCGTTTGTGTATTTTAATCAAAATTAATAAAATGAGTGATAAGATTCCTTATAACTATAATTACTACAAAGTAATCGTTCAATATTAATATTTATAGTACAACTTCAATTGAGATTAATCAATTATAAAAGATCTTTGTTCATCGTGAAAGCGTAAGTACAATAATTTTCAATGATAATTACTTACTGTAAGAAATACAATAATTTAAAGTATAAGAATTACAAGAGCCAGGAACCGGTATATGAATCAATATTTACAATATTTACCAGTTTTAGCCTTGACTCTAGAATTTAAATGGATTATATTTAAAACACCTGTTTAAAGTAAAACTTCAGAGAAACAACACTAGTAAAGACACTTGTTCAGTGTAGTTTTTGATTTTAAGGTAAACTTTTTTATTAGTATGTAACTGCACTAACTTAATCGGATTAACATTTTATATCATTACTGCATTTAAGTTTAAATAATAGTTATGATATGAAATAAAGTATCTACTTTTAAAGTAAAAATATCGGAAAATTAACACTATACACTGTTTTTGTAAATTATATATAGTAATATATCCGGCATTTAAAATTATATTTTAGTCTTCAAAATTGCAAACTTTATTTTTGGTTTGGCAACAACGAAAGTTTAATTTGATTTCGTAATTAGTCAGAAATAAATGTGTAGTACATTTACTTCGTTACGATCTTTTATGATCACTACGTCGATGTCATACGAAAAATCATTTTCATTGATAGCTAAACTAGTTTAAAGAGCATATAAAAACAATTCATTCTGCAAGTAAAATAAAAAAATAAGCTTTAATGTTAAATAAATAAAATTCAATAATTACACAAAAATATTAAGACTTTCTTTTATAATTAAAGTTTAAAATCGTCATTTTTTTTTTTTATGACTATATTATAAAATACATATAGTTGAAAGATAAGTTTTTCAAATACAGTCACATTTAGGTACTAAAAATTTGTCATACTAAAACAATTGTTTAGTACAATAACGTATTTAACAAAAAATCTATAACCACGTACAACTTCAAATGTACAGAAAATTTAATCCTTCGGGCATTTTCTCAACTGTAGCCGTTCACCGTAATTTTTTAAATTACGAAATTTAATAGCAACTTGTCTTGACCTTAACACATTAATATTCTTTTCGACACAGGTTTTAGGATTAACATAATAATCTCGCATTTTGAATCAAAACTTTTATTTTTTTTTTATTTTACAGGTGATTTAATTTATGCTTAATTAGGTAAGTCTTTTAATTTTTTTCAACAATTATTTTTTATTTTTCAAACTTAATTTAATTTTTTAGCATAAGTTTTCGGTTTATCGAATTCAGCAACGTGTTATGTATTAAAATTTAATTTTGGTTTTTGTGAATATTTATTTACAGATATTTTAATTCATGGTTAATTTAAAGAGCTTCTAAACTTATCGCGTTTAAAGATACGTACCGATATATTCATACTTTTTCGAAAAGGGGTTAAAAAATGTAGAAGATGTGTAACCTTTCATCATTAATTAATTATTTTGACACATTTCATCTTATTAAATGTTCAAATTGACCTCCACCTACTTCCATGCAATGGTATAAACTACTGCACTGTAATAAACTGAAATTTGACACATGGGTTTGTCTAAACATTTCGGTTTATTATAGTCACTAGACTTTGAGGTATTCTAAAAAGTTAATTTTTTTTAAGTTTACCACCCTGTAACTTTTTAACAAAGCTTTCCTGATAAAAACTTTACATGAAAAACCCAATTTAAAATTTTTATCAAATAATACGTGAGTTTATTTTTGGCCACCATTAGTGAATCACCTTGTTTATCAGAAACTGCTAATGTCATTATCGATCACATTTTTAGGAATTTTAACTAATTAATTACTAATAATTGAACTAGAAAGTATGTAGTGTATTTGGAATGACACTTTAATAGATTTTAATGTGTTCTTAATGATATAATTAGGGGAGAAATTTGGTATGTAATTGTAACGATAGCCTAACTAATGATTATTATCATATCATATCGGTATATCATAAGGTGTACTTACGCTGCAGTATTGAGTTTTATTGGAATGGTATGAAGTCCTGAATTTATTCTAAGGAAACGCGTAAAGAGGTCTGCGTTTTCTGCTAACAAAACCTATTGTGCTCAATGTGTACAATTATTTGAAATGCCATAATCCGTTGAAAACAGTTCAAGAGACAGTTGATATGTATTCACATATGACTGGCATTAGAAAAACAACAATATTCAGACTTTTGCGTGAAGGCAAAGTTTCTGTGCGTAAAGACAAAGTTTCTGTGCGTAAGCCTAGTTTATCTCATGGTAGAAAAACCTGGAAATACTTGAATATATGAAAATTACGATACGATTATTTAAAAAAATACCCACGCGTTAAATAAAATTGTGTCAGTTGTGAAAAGGGCATACCTAATTTAAGTAGAAAAATGTTGAGCAAGTTTTGCACAAATTGAATTTTTCATGGGAAAGAAATGAATAAGAAATCAGCTCTCATTGATAAGGAAGAATTAATTGTATGTTGGAGAAGAAATTACCTACAAAATATCTCTAAATTACGTTCTGAAGGCAAGAAAATTTATTATTTAGACAAAACGTGGGTAAATGTAAGGTTATACTGTGGAAAAATGTAGCAAGACAAAAATGTAAACAAGGGAACGACATGCTTTTTTTAGAAGGATTATCTAACTGGTTTAAGACCTCCTTCAAGAAAAAGAGCGACGCTTAATTATTACGCATATAGGAAGTGACAGCAATACGTAACTGAACGAAGTAC
>JALBCR010003582.1:0-55585 GCA_030710515.1 Abscondita cerata | reverse complement strand
TCATTATTACTTCGTTCATGTTACGTAATTGGTCGTCTATAAATCCTCCTTTCTTAATTCTTAATTCAAAAGTTTTCCATTCTACATAACTTTTTATGATGCAATGAATTTTCATGACGTGGTAATATGGGATTTAAATGCTGCCAGTCTCGAAACCCTGCAGTGGTCCATACATTATGGTTCTTCCCAAAATAATACATGGGAAACAGAACAGTGCATCCTTTCGCTTGCAATATATTAACCAGTTCCTCAGCACTTGTTCCCCGTTTGACATGATTTTTACAAACCATTTCTTATCAAAATGTCTATTTTCAGTCTCAGGATAAACACTTAAATTATCACACAACTCTGGTCCATGTTGAACAAATATTTGTATGGTACTATTAGTTAAATGCCATGTTGTGGGATCGTTGAAATCGTATATTTTTGTGTTATCACCAGTCTTTTCTAAAGGAACATCAATCGTGTAGTTATCATTAGCACTGTTAGAAATACATTGCTTCTCGTTTTCCTTGTCTGGGTGACTAATAATTGGGCTTTTTCTTCTGTTCCAATTTCACAAAAACATGATTATTTGATGTAGAAGGCAGACTCGTTACCCCTGACGGTAGAGGAAGTGTAGAAGACTGTGTAAGAAAAATATTGATCGGAGTTATGCTTTTCTTTATATTGTGAATTTTCTGCTCTCTTATTTTTAAACTGTGCACCTGAAGGTTTTTTTTGGTGGCATTTTATTCGAAAACTGAAAACACGTTAAGATTTGTGTTTTTATTAATATAATTCTTCACACTTCTTACTTTACAATTAATAAAATTTCCAACAAAAGCTGATTTTAATCCAGGAACAATAACGAATTGAGAACTAAACTACACCGCGACCGCGTTTCCTACACGCTACACACACACTGCACAGTACAGATTCCGTTAACCGTATTGCAGAATCGGTTGATTACAGTTTTTAATTGAAATCGAGTCGGATACGATGACACATATCCCGTACTTCTTTGCCAGTACTTTTGTAACAAAAAAGTGATTTTGTAAATTTATTTTTATTGTTCCTATACCGAGAACCACTCAATACTGGACACTATTTAAGAAAATCTGTTAAACGACCTTCTAACAACGTACACTTTCAATAATAGGGGCAGTAAAGATTTCCTCAATGAACATAATTTTAAGAAATTTATTACTTTATAACGGGACAGCAGGCTAAGCCAAAACAAATAATAGACAGACATCGGATTAAAATATTAGTGCCTACGCTTTTATGCTTTCTGTTTCTGTCCTTTATTAATGTTTAGTTACAAAAATTCTCGAGCATATTTACAGACTTTTGTTTGCTTTGCCTATAGGTACCTAAAATCCGCTTAATGTTGAGCACTTTGACTAGGTACATTTTGATAGCATTAACCGACTGATAACAATAAGAGAGCTAGAGAAAAAAAACCAAAATTTTATAAAATTTTAATTTGCAGTAGCTTTTTTTATAATTTTTGGTAGTTTACGTAGGTACTTTTTTTCATTGTACGAGCAACGAAAATAAACTAAACATAAATTTAAATACACAAAAGTAAAAGTCCACATTTACAAAAACACCCGTGAAAAAAAATAAGATATTACTATGTTTGTTATTCTTTGAAACCGAAAACAATAACCGTTAGTCCGACGTTAGTTTCTGTATAGGGATTAAAATAAAGAGGCATGTTTTCTAAACTGACATTTAACCATAAATTTACTTAGAAAAAGAGATTGTTGTGTTCGAAATTCCTGGAAAGTGAAAACAATAACCGACTTTTTGATCACATTATCCGGTTCCCAGCCAAAATGATAACAATAACCGACTGATAACATAATCCGTGATCACATTAAAGGTATTTTACCATTTTACTGTATTAACTGATTTATGAATCCTAAAATATTTCCATTCTGTGTATCAGTATTTTGCGCCCCAAATTTAGATGCGCCCGTGGCGGGCGCCTCTTTGCCACGCTCTCTTTACGGCACTGATCAAAGGGGTAAAAGTTTATCTCAACCATCAAATATTGTTCATCAGGAGCATCTCTCAGAAATTCCTCAATGTGTTTTCTTTCTAACACTTTCTATTTCTGTACTTTATATCTTGTTAATGTACAGTACTTAGAGGGAGGTCCCCAGGTGATGCGCTCCGGAATTGATCCAAGTAATTTTTATCGCTAGACCTTCCCCTAAAACTAACCTATAATTAACATTAGCACGCAACGCTTAATAATTTGGTTCAGCGCGATTTTTTGAATTTTTGCAAAATGCAATTTGGAAAAATTCTTATGGGAAATAACCCCCCTTTGCAAATATTTCAAAATTTTATTTTTTGTCTAATGTGCATATTTCGACTCAATGAAGTCAGATACAGAACTATAGATACTTCTAATGCATGTACATGTCGTAAATAAAGTCATATTGGTACTTGAGGACTATCCCTGCTTTGTTTACATTGGCGATGACGTTCTGTGTAAACATATTCAAAAAATCGCGCCGACCAAATTATTAAAGCGTTGCGTGCTAATGTTAATTATGTTAGTTTGAGGGGAAGGTCTTTCGATAAAAAAATTACTTGGGTCAATTCAGAGCGCTGTCACCGCGGGGGCCTCCCTCGTTAGTACAATACAATGTACAATGTGTCCCATTTTTGTTGTAATTGCAGAATATCTCAGTTGTTAGCCAAGATAGAAAGTTGGGGTTTTCTACTTACCTGTGTGACTTGAGAATGGAAAATGGCACCAAAAAAAATTTCCATAACTTTCTTGTTTTAAGAGATACAGAATGAAATTGGAAGAATTTTAATTTTTCTACTATCTCCATTATCTCTGTTTCACATTGTATGTAGGGTCAATGCTTTATCGAGCACTATATTTTTATTAGAAAAACTAATAAAAATATAGTGCCCAAAGAAGCATTGTTCTACAATGCGAAAAGTCGCATTAACATTGAAATAGACTTTTTTCTATTTTTGACATTTCTTTCGAGTAAAACGAAAAAATTAACAACAAATAATCTTAGCAACTTTGCATTATAGCATTCTAAAATTTATCAAAACTCAGAAGAGGCATTCTTTGCGATTTTATTTTTGGATTATTTTAAATAATAATTTGGGCTTGTGATTGTGGATAAAACTTTATATTGCGTTTGTGTTTTAGTCGCATTTTATCCACTTAAACGCTGTCTAAAACACGTATACAATACATAACTATAAACAAACACAACTGCTCAAACATTTTATACATAAAACGGTATGGGGTTTACTACGTTCTGCGATAAAAATTTTGATAATCTGATTGTTGCGTCTCTTTAGCTTGCAATATGTTTCTAGTATGACACACTACACGAATGTACTTCTATAGAACGAATATTAATACATTCTTTAATGGAAGTTTTCTAAACATTCTCTGTACTTTAACAATTATTTTATTGGAACTATGTGAACAGAGAGGATGGACGATTTTGAATGTGAATATGGAAGAAGTGGGAAAAAGGAGAGATAACATATACACCGTGTTCCACGTAAGGCGGCCATTAGACCTGTATGGAGATTAAATCAATATGATTTTTTGCAAATTTGTAGACTTATTTAAAAAAACTATGCTCCTTCAAATAAAAATGTAATGGTCATTGCACAACTTTCGGTTAAACTCGGAAGTGGACATTAACTTTGTTATTTTAAACAAAACACCCTATGCATTATTTGAATATAATATTCAGCATAAAATTCTGTAAACGATGATATTATATTTGCCTATTACAAGTCTAACCGTTTTTGCGTTATTCAATTTCTTCAAAATTTTTAGTCGCCTATAGACAATTTCTTAAAGTCGGTTATCTCTGGTAATACTTGAAATTTAGGATGAGGTACTAAAATAGTTGTACTTTTAATGCAGATACACATTTAAATCGTTTGTTGTACAGGGTGGTTCAAAACTATTTGTAAATATGATACACTATTGTAAACTTGAAAACTTAATTTATTTTAAATAAAGCACCCTGTATATTTGTATGTCAATTTACTTAGAAAATTATTCTGCATCTATCTGCATTAGCATTTCCTATAGCTACCTCTTGTTAGTTTAGAGAAAATTGAAATTAAAGTATTAAACGTTTACATGATATTATTTTTAATTTATTTTACATTTCTTGCATTAGTATGCCAGGAAATAAACAACAATCTTTCAAAATGATAGAATTATTGTATTAAAGAAAGCAAGAAAAATAAGGTACATATTAACTAAAAAATGTTACGTAAAAAACTGAAATTAAAAAAACTGAAATTAAAAAATATTTTAACCATTTCAGCATGTTTTAAGAAAAATTCTTTAGTTGGTATGTTTAAGAAAAAGGAAGTAATTTAATGGGAGAAACATGGGGTATAGGAAAAAAATAATTCGGTAAAGAAGTAAAGAAAAGAAAGAGGTTATTCAGAAAATAGTAAAAAGTATGATGATGTACGTAGAGGAGATTTGGCAATGGAAAGAATGGGAAGAAGTGGAGAGGATACAGAAAAGATTTTGGAGATGGACGGTAGGATTGGAGAGGAAACATTGGAATATTTATTAGAGAAAAATAATGAAAATACAAAAATAAGAATACAAGCAGGGATGTGATCAGAAGAACGATAAAACTAAAAGAAACAAAGTAGGTATAACACAAAATATAAATACATAATGGTGGATAGATGCCAAAATATATTGCAGGAGGATTGAACATAATAAAAAATATGGTAGGGAGGTATATATTAGGAAATAAGGAAAATGAAAACAAATATTGGAGAAAAGATGAAGAAAGAATGTGTAGAATGTGTGGGGTAAATTGGGAGAATGTAAAGCACATGGTAGATGAGTGTACAGAATTAAGAAGGGAAGTGTTAAGGGAAGTTTTGCTAGGACTGAATGGAGAGGGTATAAACTGGATGAAGAGGTAGAAAACAGAAGAAGATGAATGAAAAGAAAGGAAGAGGAATATAATAAACATCTAATGTAGGAATGTAGCGTAGTTAGAAGCCAGAAAGAAAATAAGTTGATATTTTGCGGAGTTTGTTGTACTTATGTGGGTTTAGTTTTTAGTTAATATTTAAATGTACAACCGAATCAATTTGTTAATTTTAAAAGACAAATAAAGCTTGATTGGTACTAATTATCTGTGAAAAATAGATAATTGTATTGAAATTCACTTATTTAATTGAGATCTAATTAAGGCTTTTGGTAAGTCATCGTTTCCTGTATAGTTTTTTGTTGTTTTGGTTGCATTGGTAAAATCCTTGTTGTTGTATGTTTTTCAATTAGGATAAAAGGGTTTAAAACCTCTATAGTTTTTTATTGGATACAGTTTATTTCCTCCTCATATTCTTAATAACTTGATAATACTGTCTTTCTTATTGGAGAGAATAATCAAACACACACTATGGTGTAACTTTGGCGAGATTTCGTGATGCAGGTGAGCACTTTTTCAAGCCAATTGTGTTTATTTGATCTCGATAGGAACACACAAATCTATAAATTGGTCTGAGGAAGATTTCACTTGCGGCACGAAACATTGCAAGAATGACTCCGTAGGTGTGCTTGATTTGCCTCTTCTACAAGAAGGCATAAATATCAAGTTATTATCTAAAGTTATAACTTTATTACATTTAGATGACCTGCATAGTTAAATCTTTCTTAATGTATATTGACGGATTGAAATAGTAAAAAAACTATTATTACCGAATAAATTTAAAAGAACGTCTTTTAATTGAATTTGTAGCACATTTATGAAAAAAGCAATGTTTTGGATCCGCAAAAATTTAGTATTCATTATTTCTACTAGAAAATCATTATTGGTAGAAAAATATACTCAAAACCAGATTAGAAGGTTTAGAGTTCTGAATTTTCTTAAAAATTTTATAGTAGTCAGTCGATTATTCTAGTTGTCACAAAAAATAAAGTTTACAATAAGTATTAAATTACCCTACTTTATCCTTCGCAAATTATAGCGCCTGTTAATTACAACACGCTAATTATTATTTGTAATTAATACTCCACTTCCGTCTTGCTGTTCTTGTCATCATTAGTTTGTTTTATTTAATAAAATTTAAAATTGCGAAGCAATCGATTAATGAAGCAACGTTTAATGTCAATCCACGTTTGTATCTTAAACAAGTTTACGGCCAGTATTTCCGTCTCTGGTTTAGGTTAATTTAAATTGACCTATTACTGAAATTCTGGCTGAGAGTTATAACTCAAAACAGACTTTTATGTTACACTAATCAATAAAAAAATTAATACCTCTTATGAAAATGTAGAAACTACATCCTTCTTTATGAATTGTATTTAAAATTAAATTGATAATAATTCAGACTTTCAAACTCAAATATTTCCAATACATTTGAGTTAAATAAATACATTTTTGATATATAGTAAAATAAAATTTAATTTAAAATTAGAAAGTACAAGTTATGCAACCCTCTGTGCATTTACAATCATGGTAGACCAAAATATATATTTTTTTAATTATTATGTCTTAATTTATTTAGAGCAACAATTTTTAAAATTTTATTATGCAACTTTACGCGTTTTTATTGTAGTGGTAGGGCTAAATTTAATATGAAAGGGCTTTTGCGATCAATAAAGACATTCTATTTGATGATTTAGTTAATGATGAAACGTTTGATTTCTATATATTTGTTGTTTAAAGGAATACGTACTAGCAGTTGCCCCATCGCTAAAGATGCACTTTAAGTTCCCTTAAAACAACTTTTAATTTTAAATGTTTGAAGTTAAACTTAATGTTTTATGAAAGACAAAACTTGAGGAGTTGTCACTGTAGTATTACTTTTTTTCAATATGCTCACTTTTTTATTTGAATTTGTACATTTTATAGCACATTTAACACCACAAATTTTAATAGAAATAAATACAAAATCAAAATTCTACTACAACCACGACAAAGTTCCTTCTTATATCTTCTAATTTCGATCAAACATTACTGATCACTTAAAAATTTGAGCCAATTTTATAAGTACTTCGGGACCATTCGACGCATTAAAATGCTTACTTAGCAGCGCACTGCCAGTACGTATTCCTCTAAAAAAATGTTATTATTCATCACGCCATGGAAGCTATTACAGTCCACTTTTAAAGAAAACTTAATTCATAATTAAGTAAAATATAAGTAAAAAATCACCTTCCAACAAAGGGTGAAGCTTATGTAGGTAATGACGTTTGTTCTCAACATAATGAGCTCAACATGAAAAACGAATAATTTAAGAAAAATTAAATATAGTTATTACAAAATGACCTTTGTTGCGAGATGAATTTCATTTGGAGCTTTTAAAATGTATTACTTTATTCAATAATAAATTTTATTTACCTTTAGGTCTATGGTTTAAAATTATCAGGTATATTAACAAAAATGACAAAATTTTGTACTCGAAGTTAATAAAATAAAATGTAACATCCTGTATATTTGTTTCCAAATCGATGTAGAATTAATTTCTCAATAACTTTACTATGTTTATTTCTAAAACTCAACCGTTAGACAGATTAAACAATTACTAACACAATCGCGACAACAATAAACTTTTGATATTTGGAACATTATTATTAGTCATAGTTACAGCTAAGCTTCAATAGAAACTTTACATATACAAACAATTTATATTGATTCATTTAGTGCCTTTTCATAATTCCACTAGCAGGTGGCATTATTTATACTGTGGTTCATTTTAGTAAAAAAATGTATTTAAAAAAATTATTTTTGTAACAAGAAGACGTAGATAATTATTTATTTATTTATTTGTATGGTACATTTTTATTATTGTATAGTGAATTATAGAAATATATAGAAATATGGACTATATTTTGCCCAGATTCTTCTATAGTAAAAATTACAACTACAAAATAAGAGAAATTCCTCCTGAAAGCTCAGATGAAGTTTGGGAATTCACTGCACATTCTGTGACGATTCTGAGAATAAAGTATTGTTCGGGGAGTAGTAAAGTGAAAAAGTATTTTTGGAAAAATTAGTGGAAGTGGTACGAGAAACTAGAAATTATAGTATTTAATCATGTCAAACGAGAATTTATCAAGTTCCTGATTTCTTCTCGAAACAAAACGATTTTACACTTTAATACAAGTTTAGAAAATATTGATAGCAGTTTTTGACAGAATATGAAATGCTTGCATCGAAATACTCATCGTAGAGTCTTTATCAAATAATTAGCAAGGTAGTAGAAATATAAAATGTGGATGCTTTCAGGTATTTTATAATTTTCGTACAATTTCGATTTGTTTGTCGGTAAAAATCAAAGATATTAGTTTAGGTTTTTGCGACCTATGAACTAGTGTGGTTTAGATTCAGATCTAAAGGCTCTCGTTAATTGAAATTTCGTACCAATGAAATAAGTTTCGAAGACCACTCACGTTAGTGATACGTTAGAAAAATTTTTTATACCAGAATCTAAACAAGGAGGTATTAAAAATCCTAATGAGTTATTTGACAATTGAATTGTTTCATTGATCTAAGACTACTGCGGTAGAGAATCAGTTGTGCAAGTAAAAAACTTTTTTCTACTCCTGTATTGTAATTCACATAATATTAGAGTTTTACTAACAGTACTGTAATGAAATACATTACGATTCAAATTTTATTATTATAATACAGATTTAGAACCAATAGAATTGCAACATTACGTAATTATCAAATGTTTCATGAGTAGGATACAAATTCAGAACCAATAGAAATACACTGCTGTCTATTACACTTATCGACTGGTGCTGTGGCTAAAGGTCAAACATAAATTTAGCAAATTTGACAATTACTAACTATAGAAGTAGTGCTCAAATAAAAAATTAGCGTTTCTATTTAACATTATGGGATGGTAGAAAAATTAGAGTATGCAATTCGCATGTAATGACTATTAAGACACTTGCAAAACGTGTATTAAGAAATTCGCCTTTACTCTTTTCCTAATTACGTTGCTCGTGGCTTAATAGTAAGAATACATGCTCGTTGTATAATATACTATTATCTTTAAGGGGTCTAAAATGTTTGTTCAAGTGCATGACATTCCCATTTCTCAACTGTCATTATCAAAACGAAACGCAACGAATGTAGGCAAAGCAAAAGCGCAGTAGGTACAAAGATTTAACTCAATATTGTCCGGTTTGAAGATAAAATAGTATGTATCATGCAGAGTAGAAGGTCTTTTTGTGCTTTGCCCACTTGCCGCCTTCGACTGGCGTCTTGTCCGTCAATTCTCTGGGTTTACCACAAAAGAACTACTTCTACTTTTTGAATGATAAGGGTGGGCCATTTGAAAGTTGCATTTAAAAGTAAATAAAAAAAACTAGTGAATATTTTTTCAAATATCCGGTTTTATTAAAAAGATAGAATCTTAAAATTTAAGAATAAAACACAACATCATTTAAATGGCTGCCACGACTGGCCTTACAGTACCCCATTTGCTCGACCCAATTTTTCAGTACATTTTCGATTGTCTGGGTCTGTATCTCTTGAATGGCAATTTCAATTTCGTGTTTCAAGGCCTCAATTGTCTCTAGATGGTTCGCGTAACACTTATCATTAATGGATCCCTATAGATAATAGTCCAATGAACTCAAATCACAGCTCCGAAGCGGCTAATTATTATTACGTTGGCTATATGGCAAGTGAGCCCCGCCTTGTTGAAACCAAATGTCGTCCTGGCCTCGTTCTTGATGGTATTCAATCTTTGCCCATTTTTTCACAGTTTGGGTTGAAGACTCACCACTTTGGAAGTAAGTTCTCAATATTTCCCAGTTTTCTTCAAGCGTATGGATTACCATTTCGTAAAATTCAGTTTTTAACTAACAATTTGTCAATTTGTGATGACATTTAACATTCATGTACTTCAAATAAATAGTAGTTCAAAAATGCAACCGCTAGATGTGCCCACCCTTTATAATCTACTATTTTCGTTCTAAAAATAAAAGAAAAAAACACTACTTGCCTAGATATTGTCAAAGAATAAAAAAAAATATGAGAGAGTTGACATTCAGCATTCATTCTTAGTCAATGTTTGGCTGCTTTACAGAAGAATTAAGAAACAAAGACGACACCATGTCTTTACTTCAAGACAATATTTGAGAAGTAATTTTGCAAGAACGGTCCTTCATGAGATTTTCAAAAAATTGGACGACCATGAAGTTCAGAAAACAGAGAAAGATGCAAGGAACTACAATGCCAAGGAAAGTCGAAAGAATAATGTAAGGCTTATGTAATTGTTTTCACTTATTGTAAAATCCTTTTTTTTAAACATCAGTTTAACAGATTATAATAATAAATAACAATAAATCATACAAAAGTGTTTTTTGTTTATTTAATTTTGCAATAACTTTACGTCGCCGACATTCTTATGGAACCATTGAAAAAAATTCCTTGGAAACTTTGCCGTTGAAACCGAAAGTATGGTTTAGGTATGTTGATGATATATTTATTGTATGGCCCATGGTCGCCCTTCTTTAGATACGTATCTTGACCATCTCAAAAACTACATGGTAACATCAATTTCTTTATGGAAATTAAAGAAAATCATTATCTTCCATTCCTTGACGTACTTGTCAACCGAAAACCCAACGGTGTCTTTTGGTGTATCGCAAACCTACTCATACTGATGGATATTTATATGCCTCATCACACGGTTATAGCAAACAAGTTATCCAAAAACTTCACTCCTATCTTCGTCTTCAAGATTTAAAATAAATTTCTTCTACCACCTCAGAAACAATTCTAGCCATTCTACATTACATTCACAAGGTAACTGATCGAATAGACAAGCTTTTTTTGAAAAAACGGCATTAAACCTATTTTTTTTATATCTTCTAACAAAATCCCTCTACTTTTATCTTCCCCTTAGGATAAGTTTCCGATTCTTTCTTCTCAAGGTGTATATCGTATTCATTGAACCTGTGGTTTTGTGTAGACAGGCAGAACTGGTCGCTCTATTAATACACGTATTTCGAAACATGGCCGTTGTGTTAAATTAAAACACGGTTTCAATCAAGTCTGCCGTGTCTGAACATACTGGTCATAAGAAAGATTTTGATAATTCCGCTTTGATTGCCAAACCTTCTATCTTTTTTAATGGGAAAATCAGGGAGAATATAGAAATCATTAAGCATCCCAACAACTTCAATCGCAACTTCAGGTTTAAACTTTCACCTATTTTGATCCAATTAACGTCTCTTCTATACAGGGTGATTATTTGGAACCGTACAATAGAAAAATCTAGGAATGGAAAGATCGTATGGTTTTGAAATGTTGTTGTTGGTTAAAGTTCGTTGTGATCTTTCAAATAAAAATATTTTTAAGATGGCGGCACTTTAGAAACACCAAGGGCGGTATTCATAGTTGCTTCTCAAACATTTATTTGACGAAGATCTTTTTATTCTAATTCTGAAATAAGCAAATCTTATTGTTTTCCTAATAAGACCATCTTAGCCAAGCAAAACTTTTTTGAAGATCGTCTTATTACATTTCATAGTGACATCTCGTTGGACAAAAGATGAGACTTAAGAATCACTGATCTCATAAACAAAAATTCATTCTCATTTGATTTCTTATTTGCCAATAAGACAACCTACAATTAAGTTCAGCCCGACCTCGACTTGAGAATTTTCTTTATGCTGTGATTGTCATAAATCAACTGTCACATAAAACCGACGAATAAAATATGGAAGAATATTTCTTTTTTCCTGAAGATTCGGATAGTGACGATGATAATGGTGGGGTTGGGCATTTGCCGAAGCGCTATGTTAGGGACGCAATCAATCCATTTGAACGATATAGCGATGACGAGTTTAACGGAGATACCGGTTTAGTAAGGTTGCTGTTCTTCATGGAGTGTTACCTTTGATGCAAGGAGCCCTTCAGAAAAACAGTAATAGAGGCCTTCCAATACCACCAGGGCAACAGGTTCTAATTTGTTTGAGATTTGTTGCAACCGGAAGCTTTCAATTATATAATTCAAACAAAGTAATTACTGGTTATACTAGAATTTTTCTTTACATGCAAATGCACTGCAGTCCGCGGACTAAGAACCGACATGACTAACCGTTAAATAATAATTAAAACTAGAAGATTAAAATATGTAAGATAGATAGAAAAGTTAATATTGCAGGTAGTTAGGTTACCGATTGATAAGAAAATGCATTTAATAAAAAATTCTAGTTTAGAAGTACATATTTTTATATTTTTGCTTTTAAACCTTTCCTTTAAGTAAATTTTTCTTTTTAGGTTGTTCTTGTTGACCTCGTGCACTTGTCGCAACCAACCATTTCGCGAATTATATTTCGGGTCTCTGTATTATTGGCAAAATTGCTGCGTCAATATATAAAATTACACACAGCTAATGACGCTCGTTTGGAAAATAGAAGATTGTTTGTCGAGTTGGGAAGAAATGGAGCAGCAGTTAATGGACTTCCTGCTATTGACGGAGCACTTGACTGTACCCATGTTAGATTAACCCACACTGTTCTTCAAAGATTCCCGGAAGCTTACCGAAACAGAAAGGGATATTTTTTGTTAAATGTCCAAGCTGTGGTTGGGCCACGAATTAAATTTTTGGATATCGTTCCTGAATAGGCAGGCAGCGAACATGGCAGCCAAATTTTTAGAAATTCTAGGATGCATATGCAATATGCCACGAGAATTTTAGATGGTTGTCTAGTGGGAGATAGCGGATATCCATGCTTGCCTCTTTTGTTAACACCAATATTAAATCCGCAGGATAATGCGGAAGAATTTTATAATACGGTCCAAAGATGAACCCGGCATATAGTAGAACGGACGTTTGGTATTTAGAAACGAAGGTTTCCGTGTTTGTCAAAAGGTCTTTTAAACAGGCTGATATGTACTACTTCAATAATTGTTGCGTGTGCTGTTTTGCATAATTTATCTTTAATGATCAATCATGATCTTCCACAAGATGTTAAAAGTATAGTTTAAGATGAAGAAATACCTGTAGTGTAGATCCTCCACAATGGCAACCAGCAGAAGGGTTGGCTTGACGTAAAGCGCTTATAGAACGATTGTTTATGTAGGAATAAAAATAATAAAACAGATTCTGCAAGAAATTAAACTTGTTTTAGAAAACACAACACTCGATAAGAAAATGGAAAAAAAAACAAAAAAAACTAGATTATTCCAGCATTCTTTTTAACTTTAACTCCGCCAACTGCGCCTTCGCTTCCGCTTCTTTCAATTTAAATTTTGCAACTCCAACAAATGATTTTTTTTTATTTCGAACAATTCCTTTCCATATTGGAATTTTAATTGGCATAATTTTTTTTCTTCCTCAATTTTGCACATCAAAATTTCTGACTCAATATCCATTCTTCGCCGATTAGTGCCTTCTTTAGTTTCTGAGTGTTTCTTCTTCGAAATCAATAGTGGCTTTCGTTCTGAGTATCAAAATGAAGAAATTAAGAGACCACCTTCTAAATTTTCATCTTGCCGTGCTAATTTTGGAGACGCTACTATGCCCTCAGGCTCCAGGCTTTGCTCGGCAGCATTGGTATCACTCCGCTTTCCAAATTTGAATATCTCATTTTCAATAGTTTTGCTGCTTTCTAGCAAAAGAATCACAATATTCATTTCTATTTTATGATTACAATTAAGTGCTTACTTAAAAGCTCATCATCGGACTTATTAGATGAAAAAAAAACTAGGGGCCGTTGTCATCAAATGTGGAGCAATAGCCGCCGCATCGGGATCAATCGATGCAGGCGACGATTCAGGACTCTGGGTATGTTTCATATTAGACTCTGCAAGATAAGAGCATCTTTAAATAATGTACAAATGTACAATTGCTTACTTTTTCGTTAATATCGCGGCAGTTGTTGTACTCTTCGGCGATAGTTTTCCAAGATTCTTCTATTTTTTTAGTGTGACGCCGTCGCTTTTTTTAGTCTCTACAATTTGATGTCGTTTAAGAATTTTCAGAAAGACTTTTTTCTATAGCAGAATAGTGCTTCATCGTTAATAAAGTTCTTGATAATTAACATAAACTAATTAGTTTGACAAATTAATTTTTGAGTAATTTTCACATACTCATTCCTGATCACATAAACGGGTTACAGTCATTAGTCAATTTTTTCGAATGTGACCGAATGACAAATAAGACGAATTTGAATAAGAATTTCTTGACGAAGACGGTCTTGTTTTATGTTTATGAAATCACGTTGAAAAAAGGATCTTCTCAAGCAATAAGATGATCTTGATGAAGATCGTCTTAAGTCGGTACTTGAGAGTTGACTATGAATACGACCCCAAAAGTGAACACATACTCTCTTATTTCAAATACGATTGCTTATATTTTATGGCTATTTTCTTCGTCGATTTCGATACAAAATTAAATAAGGAATACATCATTAATAGCATTCCCTATACCTATCTGTCATGGTTTTCGACTTACTAATGAAATGAAATAATTGAAAAGGATGCCTTGGACAAAAATTCTCACATACGTCAAAATAAAAATAAAATAAAATAAAACCTGCTAATGTTTGTCAAAAACCTCTGACAAATGATGAAACTACAAAAAACTAAAACCTATTAAAACATTGTTTTAAGAAAATGCAAAGAAACGAATAATTAAATAAATTAATGTGCTATAAATATCTATGTGGCCTCCATTTCCTTGTAAACAACGATTGATCCTTGTATGAACAGCTTCTGTACAGACCTTGTAGATATGTTCTGGATTCAACTGCGGAATGCTGCCCTGACGCGTTCCTCCAATTCTTCTCTAGCATGAACTGGGCTCTCATACACCCTGTTCTTAATGAGACCTCAAATGAAAAATTTAAGTGGCGTCAAATCAGGCGACCTTGTTGGGTAACGCATAGTAAATTTAGCGATCCTCGAAATTCTCTGTTAGCTCTCGATCCACTTCCCGAGTTGAATGCAAGGGAGCTCCGTCCATCTGGTAACAGGAATCTTACCAAGTATTAAGGAGAATTCTAGTAGAAAGTCTTCCACTACACCTTTTAATACAATATCCATGTAAATTTCCTTTGTTAAATTTCCATCATAAATTACAAACGCATATCGGTTTCACATGAGCAGACAGGAAACGTTAACACTGAATAGACGTTGGAAGTAAGTTTCACGCTTCAAATGCAAGTTTTCAGCAAACCAGAAATGAAAATTTCGTTTGTTGACTAACCTACAAAATTTACCTTCATCTGACCAAATGACTTTCCGCAGAAAAAATGGATCCTCTTGTATTTTTAAAAGTATTTCTTTGCAATTTTCAATTTTCCTTGCATCGTCTCCTAGGTAAAGTTCCTGCACTTTAGTAAATGAGTAGTATGCATTTTATGTTTTTTTCAAAATTGCTTGAACAGTAGAGTATTTTAAGCTCTTCTGTCGCAGATCAAAATGAATGCCGGGAAATGCATTAAAATATCTTAATACGTTAATTTCATTATTTTCGTGATTTGTTACAGGTTTTGGACGACCATTAACAGATTTCACCCTTCCATACATTATGAAGTTTAATTGTATTCGGTGAAATTTTTTCTCATTTATTTCAGGTAGATGAGTGTATCTCTTATTAAACGTACGGCATGTTTTTGTATAATACTATTACATTCTCCATGGATATGAAATAAATTCAAAATATCTGTGTTTAAATATTGTTGATTTTCTATCATAAATGATTTAACAATGACAATTATAGATAAACAGTATTGACAATTATTACTATTTATTTTTACGTACAATGTAAGAATTTTTTTCCAAGGCATGCTTTTCAAATATTTCCAAACGAATTCTCAACTTTTATAAAGTTCATTAATAACTCGAAAACCATGGCAGATAGGTATAGAGTATCGACGAAAAAAAGTAGAGTATTGTATTTGAAAAAATCGAGAGTTTTTGTGGTTTGAAATCGTCTTGTTTGGAAATTAAATTTCGGACACCCTGTGGAAGCTACCTATATCATTTTACATAGTTGCGATAAGAAAATAATAGTTCTGCTGCACTCGTCAAGCGTGACGTTACACAGGTAAAAATATCGTAAAGTTAAAATATCTGAAGAACGGCTACAGTTAGGTATAGGGAATGCTGATGAAAATTCATCTAAAATTAGCTGCTAAAACCAAAACAGTCATAAAATATGTAATCGTATTTGAAATAAGAGAGTTTTTGGAAGTGCCGCCATCTTAAAAATATTTTTAATAGAAATCTCACAACGAACATAGATAATATCCCTAGATTCTTCTAATGTACGGTTCCAAACAATCACCCTGTATAATACGGAGGTATTTCCCTAATTACTCAGACTTCTTTCAGTCTTAAATCTGGCTTCGTTGAAAAGTTGATTCTCTGACTTTTAGTAGTCTACCTTAAACTTTTGTTTCTTGTTTCAAGTTTCTTGCTCGGATGAAGCCCGTTACGATAGGTGACGGAACGTTGGCAACTACTGTTACCTTTTAGACGTTCTTGTTTTAACAATGACTTGGGCCGTGGAAACCTCAATTCTCACATCAGTTTAATGTATTTTTTAAATCGTATTTTTTACTAAAAGGTATAACGGCATGAATTGATGGACTTCATTAAATTCTATAAAGTACATGAATACGGCCGGATTGCGCTCGACCGTTTTGCGCTCTTACCTGAACTCGACCAGTTTGCGCTCTGCGATTTAATTATAGAAATTTGAACCTACCCTATTGTCTCCGATCGACCGATTTGCGCTCTCTTGTAATATAATAGTTATTTGTATACCTAGGCCGAGAAATACCTTAATTCCTTATAGAAAGTATTTTAACTAAAGGCGTTTTTCCCCCGATCGCCGTTTCCTCCGATCGCACTGGCCCCCTTGAACAATACCCCACCCCCATCACACAAACATAACTAATATAAACGAATGTTACTTGAAATAATTGTTTGTTTTTTTTTGTTTTTGTTTTAAAGAAAAAAACTGTACTAACTGTAACCTACCAACCAACACCGTTTACCCCCGATCACATGACAACAACTTAAATCTCGATAATTTCAAAATGTTTATAGTACAAAGAGAGCGCAAATCGGTCGATTGGAGATAATAGGGAAGGTTTAAATTTATATAATTAAATTGCAGAGCGCAAACTGGTCGAGTTTAGGTACGAGCGCAAAACGGTCGAGCGCAAACCGGCCGACACCAAGTACATTTCAATTTTTAAACGAATAAACTTTTTCATTTTTTTAATTAATAGTGTGTACTGTAATTCTATTAACATTAATTTTTTTAGACAATTTTATTATTACTACATTACTTTTTGTATCCTGCATCCGACTTCTTTGGTATTCATTTATGCCTATTCTTTTTTGTTTACTTTTTATAACTTTAAAGCAGTGCAGAGGATATTATTAATTAATGACTAAATATAGGATCCATTATTTTGAATATTGGTTATTTATATATATATAAACTATTTATTTTTTGAAACTAGTTAAATAAACAATAAATAAATAAATATTGGATTGCTCAACCGTAAATAGTTTATATATATTATTAATTAAACTCTACTGCATTTTGTTTTACACATAAATTATCATAATTAAAACCAAAATAGTATAAAAAACGTACCGTTAGGCTCGTTAACGTACTCGTTCTTTAAAATATTTGAATCTACGTGCCTCATATTTCTTACGTTCTTATAAGATTTTGTTTTTTAATGTACCTGTCATTTTAACGCGGTATTTTGATAATCACGTGCCATTTATTAAACACTTTAACTTATATTAATTAGAGAATGTTGGAAATGGGTAAGGGTTAAATAATACAATTAATCAATACCACAATTACAATAATGTTTATTAAAATGCACTATTCTGTGTCGACAACCCGTTTCTTTTACAGACAAATTCGAACTAACT
Source organism: Abscondita cerata (assembly GCA_030710515.1). Taxonomy (NCBI): domain Eukaryota; kingdom Metazoa; phylum Arthropoda; class Insecta; order Coleoptera; family Lampyridae; genus Abscondita; species Abscondita cerata. The sequence goes on along the minus strand of JALBCR010003582.1, from coordinate 37,679 downwards.
TTTACTTAAAAAGAATTTTCTTAATACGTGACCGGATATGCATCGATACATTTTGTCACCCTTATTTATAATTCGTTAGTAAAAACTGAGACAATAACACTTAACCCGCAAGTTGAACTAATTCTTAAGGGGTCAATATTCAGATTAAATTTGGTAACTTATGGTTACATTTTCAACACGCCCGCGCCATCTCAAAAATTAATCCATTTTTTAGTAACATGTAACTTAAAATCTATTATATTATTTTACGTTACCCGACATATTTATTACTTATTCATCAAGCTTAAGTATTTACAGTACTAATTATACATTATATGAAATAGAAACGAGTATGTCCTCACCATAGTGCTTCTGGGAAAATACATGTGGTCCAACATTTGTTGCAAGGATTAGGGAAACCCAGAAAACCTAATCAAACCACTTCTTAAGAGCAATAAAAATATAGTGTTTTACAAGTACTGTTAATTCTAAACATTTAGTGACATTTCTAATCTAAATTCTATAAACTTAACTGCTGGTAACGGCTTTGTCAAAGCATCGGCTACTTGTTTACCTGTTGGAACATAATGTAATTTTGTTACATTTTTCTCAATCTGTTCCCGTGAACAGTGATATTTTATATCTATATGCTTTGTTTTCTTGTGATGAGCCGGATTATTTGCAATACTAATACAACCATTGTTATCCTCATAAATTATTATCGGCTCATCAACTTTTATATTTATACTACTTGCTAAAAATTTTAACCAGAGGGCTTCTCGCACTGCCTCAAATAAAGCCATGTATTCAGCCTCAGTTGACGAAGCTGCTACTATTAATTGCCGTTTTGTTCCCCAGCAAATTGTACATGTATCAAACAATTTAAAATAAATCCCGTCGTACTTTTTCTACCTTTCATCACCTCCCTAATCTGAATCTAGAAACCCACTAAATAGATTTTTATAATTTACTTTCACATAGGTTAATTTCAGATTTATTGAGCCTTTCAAATATCTCAGGACCCTTTTTAAATTTTGCCATAGTTCTTTATTATTTTTATTTGTATATCTACTCAAAATATTTACGGCTACACTTATGTCTGGTCTGGTACAAACCATCACATACATAAGGCACCCTAGTAGATTTCGGCAAGGCGCATTACAATTTTTGTCTTCATTTAATGCTTTATAATTTACTAAGTAAATGCCAACTGTTAACTGTAAAGACTAGTGTGCGTTAAAGTGCACGGCGCCATCTAAGCGATGGTTTTAATGCTTAAAACAACACGTGAGTCGATAAAGCCAAGATAACTTGTACAGAAGCATACACGCACGAAAGAACACCTGATGCAGCATTTCGCCCTTAAAGTCCGTTCAGTCTCATCTGGCGGTTATAGGATTATAGTGTATAACGTTCGTTTTTTGTGTTCATTGTTATAAATCACGCCCTTAAAATACTTTTTATTATATGCTATAGAAAAGAGAAACAAAGATAGTTATACACTGTCTCAGAGGTAGTGCGTGCTATTCTTGACAGTGTATTCAAACTTGATTTTTAATAACTAGGTAATAGAGTCCAATTTTGAATGACCGACGAATTGTCTACATCTTACAAATAATCCAGAAGTTCTCAAAATTCTACTCGATTTTTTCATTTAAGTATTATTATATCCTTACACAGAGAAAAGTATTTTTTAAATTATAAATGCAAAAAAGTTAAGATTTGATATAATTTTTAATTATTGTAAAATATTTCTGCCTGCAATAAAAAATGCACTGTAAACAGTATAATATATATTAGGAATATTAGTACAAAGAGCAATTTTACTTGATTTGTGAGCAAACCAATTAAAAAATGTGAAACGTACAAAAACATATGAAATAAATTTATATATAAAACCGAATTCTAAAACGTAATACAATAAAATTACTGGATCGTTTTCCAATATTTCAATGCGGTGTGACAGTAATTGCTGTTTTAAAATAGAATATAAATAATAATAAATAAAGAAATTATACATCCTCATCCGAGTCACTTAAATTATCAAAAATGTCTTCGTCTTCACTATCTTCACCGTTGACCGTAAAAATCAGAGGTCGTACTTCATCAATTATTTTTTCGCGGTCGAAAGTGTCTTTTATTATACTTTCTGTGTGTTGGATACATCTTCTCCAGGTATCAGCGGTTATTTTATTCAGGGCCTCATTCCAAGTACTTAGAACGTGTTCTTCTCTTCCAGATGTAGCTCCAATACATTTGTCATAATATTCCTTACAAATGCCCCATACCAATTCAATTGGATTGAAGTGGCAATGATACGGGGGCAAACGTAGGACTTCGTGACCATAAAACAAAGCTAAATTGTCGATGACGTATTTATTACCATCTTCGGTTGCATTTTTTTAACTATTTCAAGTAATTCGGCTTTCAACATAGAATACTCAAATTCTATATTCTTACTAAGCAACCAATCAATAATCTGGTTTTTATTCCAGGAAGTCGAGGGTTTTGGTCAGTTTTTCTAGAATGGTAGCTTGCATTATCTAAAATAATGATAGACGGTTTTCTAGTCGCCACAGTACAGATTCTTCAAACCATTTTTCAAATAACTCAGAATTCATGTTATCGTGGTAATCGTAGGATTTATTTTGTGTGCCAAAAATTAAACTGCTTCCCTCAACAAATCCATTTATATTACCCGCGTGAACAATTACGTAACGTTTACCATTTGATGTCTTGGCTGGTTGTTGTAAACTCTTCGAACTTGCGTCCTGCCAACTACGTTTAGAATTTCCTTTACTAAACACCCATGTTTCATCCAAAAACAAACTGCTTTGAATTTTTGGAGTTGACATTTTAAATATTTTCTTAAAAAGACGTTCCTCATGGACACAACATGACTTTGTTCACATAAACCGAGTCTATGGTTTGTTTTCTTAAATCGGAAACCCATATGCTTTAGTAAATAAGATAAACTAGTTCTTTTTATTTCACAAACACTTTTCGTCTTGATTAAAGCCAATAGAGAATCTAAGGAAACGTGTTCTTTTTACGTACATTTCGTAAATTAACTCACGAATAGTTTGTTTTTACTATCTGGTAGATCGATAGAACGGATTTTATTTATCTTCCTTTTACTGGTTCTAAATCAACACATTCATTTCTTAGATTGCACAGTCTTTGTACGGTTCTGAGTGAAATTTGTAACGAGTCCGCTGTTCTTTGCTGAACTGCAAATACAGATAGTAGAGGACCACCGCTTTGTTTTTCTTCAGAAAAATAGTCAAACACGTTTAGCACTAACTCACGGCATTGTTTTGTCAACTTCTTTGGCATCTTGCAAAATTTTGAATTAAATCAACCGCACTTGTATAAGTTACACCAACAACTAACAATTAACAATAAATAATAATAACAAGAATAATCACAGCAATCGATACTTAATTACTAGAATGACATTATTATAATTACACCTATTAATGTTATGGAATTTCAAAATAAAGAGTACTTTCACTATATAATTAAAACTATTAATGTCACGTGACAACAAATATCTCAGTAATTACTCCTTAGAAATAAGAAAGTCTATGTAGGTGATGTACCCTTTTGGCTGGATGGATTAGGCCCAAAATTAATCAGATCTGGGCATTTATAAATAACATCTACATGCCAAGTTTCATGAAAATCGGACTTGTGGTTTAGCCGGAATCTTGTTTACATACGTGCGGACGGCCGGTCGGCATAAAAACAAAATTTTTTTGCTTCTTTGTAACATACTAACTCTACTTCGTCGGAAAAAGTGAAAAAAAGAGGGTTAAAATTTTCGGTTTAGAAATCGTCGCATAACTTCCCATCGTATACTATGATGTGGAGTAAAAATCGAGTAGAATTTTGAGAACTTCTGGATTATTTGTAAGATGTAGACAATTCGTCGGTCATTCAAAATTGGACTCTATTACCTAGTTATTAAAAATCAAGTTTGAATACACTGTCAAGAATAGCACGCACTACCTCTGAGACAGTGTATAACTATCTTTGTTTCTCTTTTCTATAGCATAGAATGGAAAGTATTTTAAGGGCGTGATTTATAACAATGAACACAAAAAACGAACGTCCTACACTATAATCCTATAACCGCCAGATGAGACTGCACGGACTATATTATGAGCCGTGCACTTTAACGCACACTAGTCTTTACAGTTAACTGTTGGCATTTACTTAGTTTATACTATTTACACGTGTCCATTTTAACACGAGATGTCGCAAGACACACATTTTACTTTTATAATTTACTTTACTTTCTAGAGGTGTACGTACGGGATTACATTCTTGCATTTTAAATTTTTCTAAAATTGTATTTATATACGCACTTTGATCTAAACAAATTTTGTTATTAATTCTCGTAATTTTAATTCCAGAAATAATTTAATTTCATTTAGGTCAACCATTTCAAATCGATTCATTAAGTAATTTTTCAGAGAATTCATGGTTTTTCTATTGGCAGTTATTATTAACAAATCATCTACATAAAGTACGATATAAACATTATTTATTATATTGCCTTTATCACTAATATAAATGCATTGATCATCAAAGAAATTTTTAAATCTCTTTTCTTTTAAAACTTTGTCAAATACTTCAAACCAGCATCGAGCTGCTTGTTTCAAACCGTACAGAACTTTATTTAATCTACAAACTAAATTATTTTTACTCGCTATTCCTTCCCAGGAACTTGCATATAAATTCCCTTTTTTAATTCACCATTTAAAAAGGCAGTTTTTACATCCATGTGATGTATCAATAAATTAAATTGATTTGCAAATCCGACCATAAATCTAAAACTTGAAATTTGCGCCACTAGAGCAAATGTTTCAGTATAATGTGTCAGGTACTCCTGACTGAAACCTCTAGCCACCAGGCGAGTTTTATATTTCAATGGTTACCGAATTCAGCATTTTTAAGCACAAATACCCATTTACAATCAACAATATTTTTATTTTCGGTTTACTTACTAGAGTCCAGGTTTTGTTTAACTGAAGAGATCGAATCTCTTCGTTAACAGCGTGTTTCCATTTCACCCTATCCTCCCTATTTTTAAGTTCTTGATAACATTTAGGAATCATGAATTTTATTGATAGAGCACACATGACGTAATCCCCTGTTATTTCGAACTCATTATATAAAACCGGAGGTAGGTTCTGTATTCTATCACTTCTCCTTAATTTTTCACTCTTATTATCAATTTTTTTTCATGTACCTTTAGCTTGTGCGACATCTTTGTTACCCCTTAACCTGACAATTTTGTTTTTTATTGCCTTTTCGTTCCACCAACATATTGTTTTCTGATTTAGCATTATCAGATTCACGTTTGTTTTCTGATTTGGCATTATCAGATTCACAGTTGTTTTCTGATTTAGCATTATTAGATTCACGTTTGTTTTCTGATTTGGCATTATCAGATTCACAGTTGTTTTCTGATTTAGCATTATCAAATTCACAGTTGTTTTCTGATTTTTCATAATCAGATTCATGAGACAATACTGATTTTGACCCTGCACCAGAATCATCAGCTTTTTTTATATCACTGTAGTTTCCAACTGAAACTCCATGAGCACCTACTACAGGTCTCGATATTACGAAATTTGTCTCGTCAAGAACTATATCTCTCACCGTAACATATTTTTCATTCTCCACAGTCCATACACTATACCCATTCGGTTCATATCCTACAAGTATACCCTTCCACGATTTATCATCAAATTTACTTGTATTGATTTTTTTATGTACATAAACCGTGGAACCGAATACTCTCAGATATTTTATTTGGGGTTTCTTATTATGCCATAACTCATATGGTGTTTTAGACTGTTTGAGTGCTTTTGTTGGACTCATATTTATTAAATATGTAGCAGTCAAAACTGCATCGCCCAAAAAACTTTTATCCTACTTAGCACCTGCTATACATGCTCTAGTTTGTTCAACAATTGTTCTATTCAGTCTTTCAGCTACACCATTTAATTGTGGAGTTCTTGGAACTGTTAAATGGTAACTAATGCCTTTTTCTGCACAAAAACTTTTCATTTCATTTGATAAATGTTCTCTACCATTATCCAAATACAAACTTACTACCTTTAAATTAAAATGTGCTTCACTTTTTTGCAATGAAGTCACGAAATACTGAATAAACATCGGATTTGTAAATAATCAAATAGGTACTAGAATAATTAGTGAAGTCATCAATAAACAAAACAAAATAATTTTTATTATTACAACTAGGAGGAGTCATAGGACCACAGACATCGGTTTGTACTACAAACAACGGCCTTTTTATATGACCTTTTTTTTTCGCCTTCTGAAATGATAATCGTGCTTGTTTACCTTTTATACAAGCTTCACATAAATTGTTACCTGGCGAAATATTTTTAATTTTGTTAACATCATTGACCATTTCTTTATTCTTTAATTCTAAGAATTTTCTTTTACCTATATGGCCTAAACGTTGATGCCACAATTCATAATTACATTCTGCTTGGACAGAATTTATTATGTTTTTATTAATTGTGCAATCAACAGTGAACAAATTATTAAAAGGCTTACCTTTCATAATCACCGTGTCGCCTTTCTTTATTTTTACGCATTTGTTATCAAATATTAATATATACCCGACCTGTTGCATTCTTGCAACTGATAAGAGGTTATTTGGGATCTCCGGGCTGTATAGGACGTTCTCAAAAATTCCATTAACACATATGTTGCTTACTATATTCAAATTGCCTCTTCTTGTAGCAATTATTGAAGATCCAGCTTTTTCGGTTTATATTGTTCAATCATGAACGTATATCCTGATGAGTCCTGATTTGTTGACATTGGATTAATTGTTTGCACACACTGTTCGTTTATTTTTGCTTTTGTAATTGACCGACTCTTTGTTGTAAAAACACAGATTTTTTAAATGTCCGAAACGACTACATTGGTGACATTTCAATTTTAATGTTCTCTTTTTATTAAAATTCTTGTCACACTGACGACCACTATACTGTCTCTTCAGGAATTCTTTGTGCCGTTTCTTCTTTGCACTTTGTACTTGCAATACACTGGCACTCGTGTCTGTACTTTCACGTTTTAATTTAATTTCCTGATCTAGGAGTCTTGTCTTGACAAATGCCAAAGTCAAATTGTCTTGTGACAATGTTTCAATTGCGGTAATTACACCGTCATAAGAATTTGGGAGCGTTAATAATAAATGAGAGACTTGATCAATCTCTTCCAGCTTAGCACCCGCAGCTAATAAGTCACCAACAATTTCGTCAAACACGGTAAAATGTGTTTTTAATTGTGTGTCACCTTGCAAGTTTAATTCTAATAATTTTTTTTTCGAATTGACAATTGAGTTGCAAGACTTTTACGCTCATAAATGCTATCTAATTGCTTAATTATTTGTCTTGCGGTTTTGTCTTTCGTTGCGAAACCGAGAAAAGAATCTGACTTTTTGCAGTCAATTCATTCTTTATCCAGTCCTCATTCGGTAGTTCTGGAGGCACATTTTCAATCACATTAACCACCTTAAATTCAGTTAACAAAGTCACTATTCTAAATTTCCATATGCTATATTTTGTCCGTCAAAGGGTTTAATGTTTCTTTTTACGCGTAAGTTATCTACTTTATTAAATGTAAATAAAATAACTAACAACACTTTATTAAAACCTACACTGAACCATATTGGGCCCATAACTTGTTGAAAATGGGTAAGGATTAAATAATATAATTAATCAATACCACAATTAAATAATGTTTATTAAAATGCACTATTCTGTGTCGACAACCCGTTTCTTTTACAGACGAATTCGAACTAACTTTAACTTAAAAAGAATTTTCTTAATACGTGACCCGGGATATGCATCGATGCATTTTGTCACCCTTATTTATAATTCGTTAGTAAAAACTGAGGCAATAACACATAACCCCCAAGCTGAACTAATTCTTAAGAGGTCAATATTCAGATTAAATTTTGTAACTTACGGTTACATTTTCAACAAAGAAAAACAAAAGAAATTACAATTTACTAACTTCTACGTAAACTTTTTCTTAGAATGTGATACAAAACTTTTTAATATTTTCTTGTAAAATGATTTTCAATAGTAGTAGTAACATCCATGATATTTTCAGGAGCTTTCAATAAAGTGTATTGATTTGTATAGGTGCAGATATTATTGTGAATTGAGCAGCTTTATATACATTTCAAAGCCTTTGTCAAAAGTTCATTAATGTAATAATGCTCACCTATGACCTTATTAGGACCTTCTTAAAGTACGCATATGTAACAAAACTAAGGAAATAAATTGGCGATAACAAGCTTGCGTGTTATGTACACAAATGAATGAATACAAGAGAACTTGCTTTGTTCTGTCTAGTACGTTTAAAAACGAACAAATTTAGTGGTAGCATTTCCGAAAAAATAAACAGTAAGGTAAAGAAATTAATGACTGAAATATACTGAAAAACACTCATAAGGTTATACACTAATCTTTGCCTTTACCATCAAAGTAATTTATTAAAAGCAAGGAAAACAGTCGTATACGTTAATTAGTATTATTTGTTAACACAATTTATTTATTAGGCAATAATATCTCAATTAGATATATTAAAGAACGACTACTGTAATAAAAAACTCGTGCAATGAATGTTTATATTTACTAAACTTTATGGCCGATAAGAATTAGTTAAAGGTTAACGCATAATACAATTTTTATGGAATAAAAGTCATTAAACAATGACGTGACATCGTTTTTATGGTTTGACTTTAATTATTCGTTTAATAATAGTAACGCATATTTACTTTTACCAATTTCTCTTTTACCAAAACAGATCAATAAACACGGAGACACGTAAGGCCGTACTATATCTAGTATAGATATAATGTATAGCTTAAATAAAACTGATTCTTCCTATACGTACAATGTTATGAAGTTTAAAAGTCCTATGTATAATTGAAAAAATTATGCCCCAATAGAACTAATACAATTGTTAATGAAACTTAAAAATATAGGTACGACGTATTGTGCAATGTTTTTTGAAATCCCGTGTCGAACGACATTCGGAAATTTTAAAATCACCCGTTAGTTCAATCAAATTAGTTTAAACTGAGACTAAACCTTCAGTCCATATAAATTTTCAACATTATGTAATTAACCTGTAAAATGATTTTGTTTAGAGCACTCAACCCTAAAATTACTAAATGTGAAAATAGATACTTACGAATTAGCGCTAACAAGTAATAACTATCTGTTTTTTCAAATATTTATTTGAAACTTTTGGTCGTGGAGAAAGTATAGTCTGTTCCACGATTCACGTTCGCTCGCAAAACCCTTCACTCGCATCGAATTTTTATTCTAACTTTGTTACAGAATACACTATTCACGACTCCTTATGAGAGACCATTTACTATTGACATACTTGGTCTATTTTGAAAAAATATAGAAATTTACTCACCTACTTAAATGCTTTTTTAATCACTACGTACCTGAAAAAAAACATAGTTAGTTTCTAATGTAAATTGTTAATTTCTTATTTACTTTAAACAGAGTTAACACAATCTTAATATTCGTATCAACAGGTAACATTAAAGAAAACGTTTCGAGTAGAACTCCTCATCGCTTTCATACTACATATAAGGGCGTATAACATGTAACGACACAAAACATTTGATGATTAACCGTAAAGAAAATAATTAAATTATGCAAAATGAGTCATATTAATAAAAATGATTTAATAGAAATAATGCCATACTCATTGTTACGAAAAAGTTAAAATGTAAGAAAAAAACAAAACGAAGAAGAATGAAAGGATAGTAAAAAATGTAAATTTGAACTTGGTAACTGAAATGTTCTTTTTTATTATTTGCTTCTATAATTTTTTCATTATAAAACCAATCTGCGTTCTATAATGAGCCATAACGTTACCATTATAGCACGCTGTTTTTATATTTGCCTGGTTGGTAAGACTGAATCACTGCAACTAACAAACTCCCAATAAATTTGACATAATGAGTTTTATAACAATTGCGTGATTTGTGGTTATTAATGTGGAGAGTTTGTGGAATAATCATTTTTATGTTTAAAATATTTCAGATATGCTTATTCTGGTAAGTATATTAAACCCTTACTTTTCTTTTATTTTCAAGCATAATTGATTTTATTCTTCTCCAGGAAAGTACAAGAAAAGGTTTGTCAATGTTTTGGAAAAAAGATAAAAAAATTGGATTAATCATCTTGTATTATATTTTAAGGTAACAACTAATGTAGTTATAATGCATGCTGTTTGCGAGTAATGCTGAATCAAAGCCGAAGCATGTTTGACGAACATCATTATTTTAACAATAAGTTTTGCGACACCTAGTTTCGACTCGTGTTAACAATCACATATGTAAATGCATTTGCATTAAGCAACTATTTTGACACATATGTAAAAGCAGTTACATAAGTCGATCCTTCCGATGATTATAGCCATCTAAGTGTTATCAAAAGTAAAATCTTGAATCGCCTGCTGTAAGTTCGCAAGAGGTTGTACAATAGCAAACAAACACCGAGAATTACTCATTTGTGGAAGCGTTGATTGTAGAAAACGGCCAAAGTATTGGTTGTTACAAGGAAATATGAGTTTGTAATGAATATAACAAGAAAAGTATTTAAGACAATAACCTAATAATAAATTAAGATGCATTTCTTATGTAATAAATTTTAAATGTTGATCCAGGTTTAGTTAAGACAATTTTATCATGGTCAAAATTTGTACTGTAACCATACGCTTAATAAATAATGGACAAAATTGGGTTTTATTAATTATTTGTGATTACAACAGTGTGTTATATTTGTTTGCTTTAGAGACGCTTAAGGTGATATTTGTAAATAAAATAATTAAATTTAATGTTAAAGAGTTTAAACTGGGTCATAAACATAACTATGAAAAAGAATCTATTAAATAAAGTGATTCAAGAAGAAACATTTGTTATAAACTAAAATTTATATTTTCCTTCGTAACAATTAATATGTAATTTGCAAATTATCAAAACCTTAGATTAATTAACAATGGAAGAAAAGCAATAGCTTCTATTGCAATGTTTGCCCTTGTATAGTGCAATTATTGTATACATTATAATTTATAACAACATTTGCAGCACCTCTTGCATTTATTGTAAGACCTGGATAGGTTTTATTGCTCTCACTGTCATCGCAATTAATGTCTGTGGTATGCGAAACATTACTAATGGTCGAAGGTATATTTTAGAACATCCAGGTTGATCCATTTCATTTCGTTCTGATACAAACATCTTAGATAAATTTATTTTGTTTTGTACTGAAGAATCGACATATCTCTCAGCAACAGAAGAGGACTTCCAGCTCTCATGACGTTTAAGGACGAACAAGTCACCGTTACAATTTGCAACATGTATGGCACTAGATCTTCTAAAACAGTGACCTGTGTATAATTGTGGGTGAGGTAACTGGAGGTATGTCGCAATGTTTTAGATATTTTTCCCATCATATTGATACCAATTGGACTATTGATGCAGTGACCATTCCGATAAGTGAGGAAAAATCGATGGGTGGTAACATGATTCGGTCTAAGGCTAAAATATTTTTTAATCAACTCAATCCAGGTTATATCTGTAATTGCAAATTTTCTCGGTATATAGTTTTTTGTTTTAGGAATCGAAACAATAATTCTGTCGGATTTAATTTCCACATCTTCAACACATAACTTGGTCAATTCTTCACGTCTGCAGGCACTATTATATCCGATTATTAAAATTACCTAAATTAATTACAAAAAACAATTAGTTTTGTTTATATATTGTTTAAACATTAGTAGTTAACTACCCTAATTGTTTGCTTTAAATTAATTAATAATTTAATTATAAACTTTATTATTAAAGTTAATGTAAATTATATGCACTTACTTTCATCGCGAGATATGTATTGTCGTTGGCTTCTGTAATAAATTTGTTTATGTCATCTTCTTCTAAAATCTTAGATTTTTGGGCATGTAACCAACAGAAACCCTTTTAATAAACCCTGTAACTTTTGATATTGCGAAATATCTATATTTTTGTACAGATTCAAGCAGGATCTTATCATTGTGTAAGTTGCCCATAATGTAGACGACTTGTATGTTTTACTTTGTAATTGAAAATATGCTAGCAGTACATTTTCTGATATATTTTTAACGTGATTTTCTTCACACCATTTTGTAAACTTTTTGTACTGCTTTTCATAAAGGTGCCGCTTATCGGGAATTATTGAAATTGCAACATTTTGGGCAATTTCATGAATCTCTGGTGGAGTGCAGTTTATTTCTTCGCTCATAGTTGAAACATAAATTTAAAAATTGACAATTAACTATAACAATTAAATTCGAATTTCAAAACTTGGTAAGTTAGTCGTACCAACTTCAAATAAAAAAAATGAAATTAGCCTCTAGATTTATATCGTATTTTTATTACACAATTTTATTTATTTTTCAAATAAATGCGCAAATTATAAAAAATAGTATAAAGAACTCGTTTATAAGTCATTTATAGCACTTGTCCATTAAAACGCTCGCCGCTGCGGCTTTCGTCTTAAACTTGGACGCGTGCTGTAAGTGATGACTTAGAAACTCGCGTTCTTTAATATACTATTTTAGAATTTGCGCACATTGTTAAAAATAAGTTACAATGGCAATAAATACGATATAAATACAGAATGAGCTCATTTTATTGGTGAAACACGACTAACTTACAGACTATTCAGTAGCTGTTATGAATAATTATCGGTACAGAATTTATCATTTCAACAACGAGCGAAAGAAATATACCGAAATTCGCAGGCCAACGAAATCTTGACTGTTCCCGATAACTACCTTTGTACAAAAGTTCTATGTTAATAAATATGTCGAGAAAAATGTATAACATATTTCAATTACAAGTAAACTTATAGAGAGTCAATGCTCTCAGACGACTTACAATGATAGATCACTAAGCGAATCCTTTAAAATAGATATTCGCAATCAGTTACAGATTTAACAAAAGGTTTCTGTTGTTATGCCAAATCTATGCAGCCAACATATATGATAACTTCAAGTGCATATATTACATAACTTTTAACAATAAAGTTTATAATTAAGGGTATTGAGTGCAATTGGGGTAATTGGCTACTAATATTTAAACAATATATAAGCAAAACTAGTATTTTATATTAATTTAAGAACAATTTAACTCAATCGGGCTATAACACTTACTGCAGGCAATCAGAAAGATTGACCAGAGACTATCATGTTGAAAATATTGAAATCGGCTGAAATGTGTTTCGTTCTAAGTAAAAAACCTATAGAAGGTATTTACAGTGACCTGAGTAACACAAGGACGGACAAATATTTTGGCACACCACCCAGGCTGTTCACTGCATCATGTTCAGTGATATCGGAGAAAAATAATCTAAAAATGACCACAGTGCACCTCTCACCCTGTTCTCTGAGTCACTGTTTAGAAGATCTGTGCCATACATATACTTCATAAATGTTTTTAAACACTATAGACTCTTCAGTACAAAAACTTAAGTAGTTTCTCTGTTGTTTGCAAGCTGAACATAGAAAACGATTATTCAGTCGCTAAAACCATCATTTCGCATACCACAACGTAGTACGACATTTAGTGTTTCAATAAAACTGTCGGAAATGTGGTACTACAAGCATGTTATTATAAGCCAATAATATACAATAATTGCAGCTTGATACAATAAGCTTACTGAAACCCTATGATAGTGACACGAGAAAAAGAAAAAATACTCAGAATTTGGTTATAACAAGCTATTTCTTCTTGGAAAATCACTGGCTAATAGATTCTTTCATAGTTATGTTTATGACTTGAATAGGATAAATTAAATTCATGCACGTACCGTTGCATGCACAGGTAAATCCTACGCGAATTAAACAGTAACGTACTGAATTAATTTATGTAATTTGTTTAAATCACTAGAATTTTTTGTGTGGTATTACTACTGTGATAATGTTTTCTAATTTATTAAATTGAGTTATCTAAATTACTTCTTGTGTACGGTGTAGAATTGCTACTAGCAGTTAGTTCGTCGTTAGTTTTTTTTTTTCATTTCTTAGGCTATTAGAATTTGGCAAACTTAATGCTAAATATCTCTAGGCCAGTTTATTATTGGTCTTAACCCATCTCTTTCTCTTGATTGAAACGGGTACAATTCTACCTTCTTACGGTATCAAAGTACTGTAAGGAAAATTAGCAAATATAATGATTATTTAACAAAGTGTTATGTTTGCTAAAAATGTTTTTTCTTAAAAAGCATATTTTAAAATCTTATGTCACATTATTCAATTTGCCAATTAGTCTTCAGAAAAAGTTTTCCTTTTTTTTTTACGCGTTTTCTTAAGTAGATTAAGTTGTGCTGTTTTATATTCAAAGTAAGGAATGTTTTATTATATTCAGCGTTCTTATCCTTTTAAATTAAATTGAATGTATTACCTATTGTTTTATTAACTTAACTATTAGAACTTTGTGCTGCCTTTGTGTCGCAATACACTTACACACTAATAAACCATTAGCAATTCGACTCAATATTCTGTAAAATCTTTTACTGATGCTGCTGCCAAATAATTTGTATAGATTTTGTTTCTCACTTATAAAACTTACCTTATTTTTTATATAAACAAAAAGAGTTAGACTAAAAGCGTATCTTTGTGCTTTGGAAATACCCAAAAATCAATAAACATGGAAACATGAACTAAAATATTTTTTATAACCAATAGAAGAACTTGAAGTGAACCTAAGGTTTACGCATTAAATCTACTTTGCTTTAAAAAGCAAGAAATTGTTGTAGAATTGTAAATGCAACAAAACAAACTATCTAGTACCCGGCGTTTCATTCTCGTTAGCAATCATCATAGATAGTATACGTTACGAGTATGTACTGGTTTCCCATATTAGACTATACAATTTAAAAATCGAATAAAACTTTCTAATCAAAGTAAATTAACTTTAAGTCGACTAATATGAAGCTTATTCTGTAGGATTTATGACTAGAGTAAATAACAATTCAAGTTTTAAAGATCATGTCTTCCAAATGCCCTCCTTCGACTTCAATGCATTTTTGAATTCTAAGTTCAAAATGTATCATCACTCGGCGAAGCAAATCTCCATTTATTCCTACAATTTCATTTCGAATCTGCTCCTTCAGCTCTAGAATTGTTGCGGGAATTGTTATTTACCTTAGTCATAAATCCCACAGAATAAGCTACATATTAGTCGATTAAAAAATTAATTTACTTTGATTAGAAAGTTTTTATATCTCCATTTATTCCTGCAATTTTATTTCGAATCTGCTCTTCAGCTCTAGAATTGTTGCGGGAATTGTTATTTACTTTAGTCATAAATCCTACAGAATAAGCTACATATTAGTCGATTAAAAAGTGAATTTACTTTGATTAGAAAGTTTTAATTCGACTTTTAAATTGTATAGTCTAATATTGGGAACCCTGTATAACTGAACGAACGTTGGTCTTAGACTGTATGAGAGATGGGAGGGATGCCATCCGTTCATGTCAACGCTAAAACATAGTGAAATTAAATCATAATATGCTAACAGATGGTAGCAAAGTAAGTGATTTGAAACGTAACGTCATTAACACTGGCCATATGTTTACTTTCCGGTTAAAACTTCTAAAGTGTAAATTTTCTGGTCTAAAGGCCCAGAAAGCGTGATTTTCTGATCTGTTGTATTTCTTACACTAAGCAAATCTAACTTTTTTCCTCAAAATTAAATATTTTAAAAACTCGATAAAAAATAATTTTGTTATAGGTACGTAAAATGATACACTGATAAATATTAAGAAATTTAAAAATTACAACTAATCAAAACTTACGGCCAAACCGTACCTATGGACATATGATACAATTTTATAGAAAAATCCAAAGTAACATCTTGCAAAAACACTTTAAATTTCAGGTATATTTTGTTAAATAAAAATATTCAACATGAACCTAAGATTATTCTTCTCTATGGGCGTTTTATTATTAATTTACGACTTTTACGTTTAGCTCCACACGTTAATTTCATTTTTCTGGTACTGATTACCACAAAACATAAACCACTTCTTCATATGAA
The DNA here is from genome assembly GCA_030710515.1 of Abscondita cerata. NCBI lineage: Eukaryota > Metazoa > Arthropoda > Insecta > Coleoptera > Lampyridae > Abscondita > Abscondita cerata. The sequence continues at coordinate 21,537 of JALBCR010003582.1, read as the reverse complement.
TTTCTAGTTACTCTGAAAATTGGTATTTATACTTCAGCGTCTAAGAATATTCAAACCTAGTGATACTCCTTCTACAGTTACATTAGATAATTTTATTACATTTGTATCATCATCATCATCACTCAGCTACAGTAGTCCACTGCTGAACATAAGTCTCTCGTTTATCTTGCCACTCTGCTCTATCTTGAGCCATTTGTATCCAATTACCACAGATTCTTTTGATGTCATCGGTCCATCGTGTGGGGGGCGCCCTCTACTACGATAAGCTTCGTGCCTCGGACGCCACTCCAATAGTTTTTTAGACCATCTTCCGTCCGTTCTTCTAGCTACGTGGCCGGCCCAGTTCCACTTTAAAGTTGTTATTTTTCGATTACATCTATAACACCTGTTCTTTGGCGAATAATCTCATTTGGTATTCGGTCTCTGAGGGAAATACCCAGAATAGCCCTCTCCATCGCCCGTTGGGTGACACGCAGTTTCTTTGCTGACTTTTTGTAAGCGTCAATGTTTCGGCTCCGTATGTCATCGCTGGTAATACGCACTGATTGTATACTTTTGTTTTAGACTGATGGGAATATCCGACTTGAAAACATACTTTAATCTTCAAAAAGATGCCCACCCTAAGCCTACTCTCCGGAGAAGTTCGCACGTCTGGTTGTCCCGTCCTATTCGGATCTCATGACCCAAATATTTGTAGGTGGTGACCTGTTCAATAGATTTGCTTCCAATAGTTATGTTTTCACTGGGGACTAGGTTTGTCATGACTTGCGTCTTAGCAAAGTTAATTCTTAGGCCAACTTCCCTTGAAGCATTGTATAATTTTTCCAACATCATGGACGCTTGATCTATACGGTCGGTGATAAGGACGATATCGTCTGCAAATCTTAAGTTATTTAATCTTTCACCGTCTATATTTAGGCCCATTTCCCCAATCGATTTTCTTACAGGCATGTTCGAGCAGTGTGGTGAACAGCTTTGGAGAGAGGGTATCTCCTTGACGTACACCTTGTTCTATTCGGAATGTTCTTGTGTTTTTTACGTAGTCTTACACACGCCGTTGCGTTCTCATATATACCCTTAATCAGTGCAATGTACCTGTAATCAATTCTGCAGTCTGTTAATGATTTGAGCATATGTTGTTGGCTGGTTGAGTCAAAAGTTTTTCATAGTCTACGAAAACAAGGATGAGAGGTTTATTATATTCTGTTGATTTTTCTATAAGGGTCTTGATTGTATGTAAATGGTCATTCGTACCGTACCCTGCTCTAAATCCTGCCTGTTCTTTCGGCTGGTAAAAATCTAATTTTGGAGTTAGGCGTTTAGCAATGATCTTCATAAATAGTTTATACAAGTGGGATAGGAGACTAATGGGTCTGTAATTTGCTAGATTACCAATGTTCCCTTCTTGTGCATTATTACTATAGTGGCGTTGTTCCACTTTGAAGGTGTTACTCCTTGATGTAGACATTCATTAAATAATTTACATAGGGCTTTAATAACTATGTGTCCACCTTCCTTTACTGCCTCTATAACAATTTCGTCTTCTCCTGGTGACTTATTATTCTTCATCTCAGACACCGCCTTTCTTACTTCACAGTAGGTTATGTCTGGTACATCTTCAGAGCCCTGGTTCAGTATTCTTGGGATAGGTACCTCTTCTTCATCTGGTTTCTATAAAGTTCTTCATAGAAGTCTTCGACAATTTTACAATTTCATCCTTGTTGGTAGTCACTTGCCCTGCCTTATTTTCTAGTTTGCAGATGTTGTGTTTTCCCACTTTTAAATTTCTACGTAAAACTTTAAGACTCTTGTTGTTTTCAATCACTGTATTTATTTTCTCTGTATTAAATTTTCTGGTATCTTTTCTTATAGCCTTTGATATTTCTTTATTTAGTTGTCTTAGTTCCTCGTTGTTTGTGGTGTATTTGTTCTGTAGTTCTCTTTTTTCGTTAGTAGCTGTTTTGTGCCTCTAGACAGTTTTTCTTTTTTTTTCTTCTCTTTGGTTCATATCTTTTACGTGTCTCTTGCAATGCTGTACATATTTTTTCATTTAAGTTCTCAACGTCGGTTCCCAGATTTTCAATACCTTCTAAGTCATTTTTAGAGCCTCTCTGTATTCATCGGAGTTATCTATGGGATTCCATCCTAGGTTTCGTACTTTCGATATCAGCTTAGATCTTTTCTCTTTATATTGATTTCTATTATTGCTCTTACCATTCTGTGATCACTACCAATTGAGATACTATTAAGAACCTGGACGTCATGCACTATATGCTTGTTATCCGAGACGATGTAATCTATCTTGTTCTTGGTAGTACCGTCTGGGCTTGCCCAAGTCCATTTTCTATTTGGCTTTTCTTGAAAAAGGAGTTCATCGCAAATAGATTGTGCTGCAGTAAATAGTCTAAAAGCATAGTTCCTCTATCGTTTCTGTTACCGAATCCAAACGACCCCATCGCTGTTTCGTTGTCGTCTGCCTTATGTCCTAATTTGGCATTGAAATCTCCGATAATAAAAGTAAAGTGCGTGCGAACCTTTTCTATTGCTTTGGTGATGTCTTCATAAAAGTTCTATTTCGTCTTCACTATGCGTGATGTTGGAGCGTAGACTTGTATTATTTTAAGACTGTATCGTTCATTCAGTTTTAGAACCATAAATGCAACTCTCAGGCTAACATATTCAAACTGCACTATGCTATCTTTATGTCTCTTGTGAACTAAAAGCCTACGCCTCCTTCCGACATATTTTCATCGCCTTGGTAGTACAGCACATTTCCAGACTGCAGTGTTATCTCTGCTTCACCTTTTCTTTTCTTGTCTCGCACAGGCCTAGAATATCCCACTTTATATGAAAGTTCATTTTCTAGTTCTAGTATTTTCTGATCCGATCCAAGTGTTCTAGTGTTTTAAGTGGCTATTAGCAATTTTCGTCTACTGTGGTAGCCTGATCTACTCCGGGGGTTCTTCGCACCCTCTGCATTCTGTTTTGTCCGATTGCTACCGTAACCGGGGATCATCATGCTGTCGGAGACTGAGGGCCCGTGGTAAAGTTTGTGACATCATTTATACGAGGTTTTTTAGCCTTTTCCTATCACGCTGGCCAGACGGGTTGATAGGGGGTAAGGAATATTTAGAGCAAATGGTATAGGATTGGTAAGGAGCTGGGGGTAGGACAATGGTTACCCCCGTATGGTATTGGGAGATAAACCAAGGCTAGCGTCTGGCAGGGGTGCATCCCTGAAGTAGATCTGTTATTAACATTTGTATGGTTTGCTCAAAAATAATTTTTTTATTAAATGGTTTACAAAAATTACAGAACCACCAAAAAGAGAGTACCTACATAATTTGCATTGCAGGTAGTTGTCAATGTTTTTCGCTCTAGAAAATGATGCTAAATATACTGAACAAGATTTGAATCAATATTTTAAAATTTAAAAAAGTAGCGGTCTAGAAATTGTGATTGCGCATTTCGTTAGTATAAAATGATAATATTCTATTTTATTTAAAACCAAAATAAATTTTACTAGAAATCTCAACCATCTTATTAGTCGTCGATGGTGTACCCAGTTTTGAGTAATAAGTCGACCATTGCGCATATTGTACAAAAATTAAATTTTTTAATTTTCATGTTGGTTCGTATTATTAATTGGTTGATTGATGTTTTCTGGACCGCGTTGACTGGGTTTGAAAATGATTAAATTAGAATAGATGTTGATGATTGACACTTTATACTTTAAATGATATAAGTTACTTAAGCTATGATAACAACGTGTATCAGTCATTAAGGCCTTCGGAGAGTTTGACATCAATCGTTCCAAGTTGTAGTTCAGAAACGGTTTAGTACTGGTAATTGAATACACACGCTAAAATTGAAATAGTTAAAGCAAAGCACATGCGACGAATTAGGTCGGCGGCAATGTATCGAAAGAAAACCCTCTTCCGGTGCTAAGATGAGATAGTCAAACGTCGGTGGTCTTCGCTATCTTGAGACAAAATTTTAACTGGCTGGATTCATTTCCGAATACCCATTCTTTGAGCTCTACAATGGTCGAGAGGTTAACCGTTCCAATTACAACAGCATGTACATAACGGTTCGTGAAAGACATCTCATCAATCATGGCCGTAAACAAATCCCAACATACATTAAAAAGGATTATTCTAGAGAATGTGACCGGACAAAAAACTGTAATAGTTAGAGAAATCAAGTTAGCGAATTCTCGCCACGTGGCAAAATATAGGTCAGTATGTTCACCTGCAAACGTTTATTCTTAACAACCTTCAGCTTCAATTCTAGTTACATATCAACTGTGTTTTACATTCTCCAACAGGCGGATAGTTATAACAAATTGAGATTAATCCCCCACACTGATTTCTGGTTAGAATTTGATTTCGCAGTTTCTTTTACAAAGAACGACTGTCCTCGTTGCCAGTCAAACACAAAAAGAAAATATGTAACCGAGTGCAATTGGATTGGATTGTCATATTAAACTCGCTGTAAAAGTAGACAGGGCGGTCGTACTGAGGAAAGTAACACGTATTCAGGAAAATTTTGACGTTAGAAAAGTAAATCCTAATACACGTGAATTTTTATCGTAACAAACTTTAACTTCCGGATAGATTTAAAATAAAAAGCAAATTGCTAGAGCCCTTGAGCAATATGTTTAGACACGCAAGTTCTCAATTTGAAGAGAGCACTCGGTAAATTATTTGATGCAATCGGAGGTTGTTTATACAAGCAAATATTCCAGATAGTACTCTCAGATAGTAATTTGTGATAATTTACTTACTCCTACAAACCTACTAACATGGGTTTTTCAAAACAATTGATAAAATAAACAATAAACGACGAAGAACACAATTAGGGATAATAATTACAACGGAACGATGAAATAACTTGACAGATGACGACATTAGCATAAATTAATTTGTTATCGTTTTAAAACGGCAAAATGGCATTTTTAAAATTTTCCAACACTCACCTGATGAAACAGTCATTTATAGTCTTTATCAGTGTATGTGCTTAATTATGGAATGTGAACTCTGATAACCAAATTGCGATTGAGTATTAGCTTTTCATCGTTGAGAATTCGAGAAAAAACGTTAATAGTACATTGACACTGAAGTTTCAATAAATAATTATTGAAATACGATTACCCGTGTGTATACATTAAAAAAAAACTCCGTCCCATAGTGCAATTAGAGTATTGTTAAATAATGGTTAATTGGAATATTTTATTTTAAAACCACAGTTGACTAATTTAGTATCTTTTCTGACATTCTTAATTTGAACTTTTTGTGTTTTCGGAGAAATGTAATTGGTCCCAAACGAAATTGTTTCAATTGATAGAGAAATTCCAACTTTGACTCAGATAAATAAATGACTGATAAATAACGACATATACCAATTTTGCAATGTAGTGTGGACATTTAATTAGAGTCTAAATTAACTTCGTGGAGTTCTAAAGGATTAATGTCGCGTTAGAGTATTTGTAGAAAACTTTAATACGTCGTCGTCCTACGTCTTTTAGATTACTTGTTTTCATTGTTTCAAATTAGTTACGTTCCATTTGGAACTTGAGAATTATGTGATGACAATGTTAACTACATTTTACAATTTAATATTTAAAGTAAGACAAAATGTAAAGCGTTCGCTAAAGCACAGTCAGCAAGTTTTGCTAAGCAGACCACATTTCTATCAGAGTGTGTTTAAAACAAAAACCAAATTTTCAGTATGTGTTGCATTATCTCACACATACACACAGTAGGAATTATAAATAAACTACGTTAACTGAACCAGTAATACGTATTTATTATATTTCCAATAAGACGTGGCAGATAGAAAGAAAAAAGAAAAGGAATACTTCAGTCTCCGTTTATTGTAAATACAACTGCCTTTCTCCCTCACAAAAAAAACGTAACTTTTATCTCTATAAAATATACTATTATCACTAACAAAAACCGTTAAAAAGTCTAAGAAATGCAGCGTTGTGGACACCTTTGGAAACAATTATGCAAAAGTATCATTTTAATACTTTTAATTTAATTTATTTAAAACGTATATTTACGTCCAAAATCTCCACAGCTTCTATGATCTAAATAATTGTTGATCGTTTGTAGTTATCAAGTTTAAAAAATCGTCTTTCTCATAAGATAAAACAATGCACCTGAAGAAAAATTACAATTAGAAAATAATACATGTTTACAAAGAAAAAAAATAAGTTACACCATTGGATAATTACCTTAATTAGTTTTTAGTGGGGTTTACACTATCAGTTTTTTACTGCGAGTTAATCAGCATTTCTTTTTACTTCAGAATTAACCATTTTATAATCGTTTGCGTTTCTATCTACCAAGTACAGAGAGGTAATAATTGAAAAATTTTTTAATTACTCAGTTTGAGGAAAAATCATGACGTCACTAACAGGGTCCTTACAATGCAGCTGCTTGCCAAATACTAGTAATGAGGTTGTCTAATAGCCTAACCCACAAATATACAAATGTCTATTCATTCTGACATTTTACCACATAATGGAATTCAAACAAGGGCAAATGCTCCATGCGAGTGCGAAAAATGTAATTTTTAACATCATTTATGTTTAGTAAAAGATGAAAAGTTAAGTTTGAGTGCGGTTGTGAATCGCACTTGCAAAAATGTGCGTTCTTAGTAAAAAACAATTTTTAATATCAAGAAAGATGAGGAAGAAGACAATGGTCAGTTTAAAAACATCCCACGAAAAGAAAAAAACGGAAAAATTAGTCAAATTCTCAGAAGTTACATATAATAAAGGTTGTAAGAGCTTTCTAAGAAAAATTGTTCATAATGACTTTTTTTTTAAAACATCTTCCAACTTTAAAAGCAATTTATATAATTATTTGAGGAGATGCGAATTTGTCAACTTTCGATAAGCACCTTCGGTAGACTGTTGAATGATATTGGTTATGAATACGATTGAAACGTAGTCGGAAAAGAGCCATATGTTAGAACAAACAGACGCATTATAAATTGGCGACACAAATATTAAGATCTATCAAACAATATCGCAAACAAAACTGTAACATCATCTTTTTAGATGAGAGTTGGGTCAACGTCGGTCATACCGTAAACTATGCTTGTAGTTTTGGTACCACTATAAAAGATAGAAAAGACGCTTTTTAAAAGGCTTTAAAAGCACCTACAGAAAGAGGTCCACGTTTTGTTCTGCTTCATTAAGGTAATGAAGGTGGATTTTTACCCGGCGCTGAACGTGTTTTCTTAACAAAGAAAAACGATGGCAATTACCATGAGGAGATGAACGGTCCCTATTTCGAAGAATGGTTTGAAAGTTTGCTGATTCCCAATAGACGAAAGAATGTTATTGTTACAGATAACGCCTCGTACCATTCTTGCAAGTTTAGATATCTAACAACCTTATAGAAGAAAGCCGAGATTCAAGATTGGCTACGACTTTTACTTGAAATCTAAATTCCTAGAAGTTGCCCACGCATTCAGAGATTAATATGATGAGATATAATATTGAACAGATAGCTGCAAAATATGGAGTAACAGTTGCATGTTGACTCCAGTATCAATGAGAGCTGCATTTACAACCACTGGGTCAAACGTAAAATAAGAATGTAGAATTAGTAACATACTTACAAAAACACATATCGGTACCCTGTAGGTGTACTATGACCTGTTGTTTGGTTTTTTCCCTGTCCGTTTTAAGGAAATATATTTTAGCTTTATTTGGAGCTAGAGCAGTCAAGAGAACTAGAAAATCCACATCTTCCCCGATGATTACGATATTAATAGCCGTATTGACGATCAGTGTGTTATAGTAAAGTACATTTGATAGAGGTAGTCGTGTATTTTGGTGTGCTCCGCTTCATAGTTTAATTACATATATATAAATAATAATTTCGCTTTTTTAATTTAAGTGCAATATGCCTGTGATTTGTGGAATTTGTAGCGGTAAGCTTAATCCTGATAAGAATTATCTTGCGATTTGTGTAAATCGGATATTCATATTAAATGTTCGGGTCTTTCCATTAATGAAATTCAATGTGTACAATCTAAAGATAAGCGCTTATCTTTCAACTGCAGTAATTCCTAAGTCGAAGCAATGATTTCGTTGAACTAAAGCAACTGATTATTGATTTACGTAAGGAACTTGATGATTTGAGAAATCAAAAAATTTGTCTCATTTTTCGATGGATCCCGTAGATAAAGAAGAACTTATTAATGAATGCAGTGATCGTCTGAACGGAAATGCAATGTTATTTTGTATAATATAGTGAAAGTAATGCTACTGCCTCGCATGATGTGTCTGCTGATGATCTACGGCAAGTTAAAATAGTCTTGTCCTCCGTTACTGACGTTAATTTGAGCAACATTAAGTTAGTTAGACTCGGTCGGAATAAAGTGTTGGTAAAATTCGTCCTATTAAAGTTACTCTTGAATCACGTAGTGATGTATTTCTGAGTAATTAAATCGAAATCTAAACTAAAAGATTTAAACAGCAATGTGTCAGTCTCAACTGATTTAACTGTTATGCAACGCAATTATCTGCATAATCTGCGTACGGAATTGTCTGAACGTGTGGCTAATGGTGAAACTGAATTAGTTATACACGCTACATCAATAACATACCTAGAATTATTAAATCAAAAACTGAGTAACCAAAGTGACCAGTGCCTTAATCCATCCAACAAACAATTAATGTGTTATTATCAAAATGTGCGTGGTCTTAGGACCAAAATCGATAAGGTGTTCTCCTTTGTAGCTGACATGGAATTTGATATTATTGGACTTTGTGAAACTGCTCTTACTATAAATATCAACAGTTCGGAATTATTTCCACCCAAATATAATGTGTATAGGCATGATCGTGATTACGATCTTATCAATCTGAAATGGGGTGGAGGTGTATTACTGGCGGTTAATTCGAGTTTTCGTGTGAACCTATAGACATATCTTCATTAACATCTGCTGTACCGTCCATTGATATCATTGGTTGTAAACTACACGTGTATTTTACTATTCTTTATATTTTTGTTATTTATAATCCGCCTAATACCTCCGTGCAAATCATTTTAACTATTTTTCGACTTACTTGAATTAGTGTTGCTGCTTGCTACTGAAAATATTTGCTTATTTGGTGACTTTTTAATGTTCCTATCTTGTAAAAATTAATTTAAACGATGCTAAAAGCCTCGCATTAAATAGTTTTAAGGGATGTATTAGAATTTAACACAATGTAATACTGTACTTAATCTTAACAACAAGACTAACTGGACCTAGTTATCACTAACTTAAAGTGTGAAGTTACCCATGATGATGTTCCAATGGTTTTTGGAGGATCTGTATCCTCCAGGACTGTACATACTATTACACTTTACAATTATGCGAAAAGTTCTTTTTAAATAACAGTACAAGAGTTTTGATATAATTTTAACAAAGCTAATTTTCCAGGATCTTTTTGTTCTGCTTATTTATAGAATATTGACTGGTCTTTTCTTGAAGTCACTTGAAAGATCTTAACATTGCGTGTGATGAATTTTATAAGTCCATATCAGCACAGCTTAACTTGTATGTGCCTATTTACGGTAATAAGTCTTTAAGTAAACCCTAACTGGTTCACCTACTGAAATAATCTCTAACTTAATTCGTTTAAAGCACATGTCCCTTAAAAATATAAAAGGAGCAAGAGTTTATTTGCTTTATTTAATTTAAACAGTTAAGAAAATAATCAAGACACAAATTCGTGCAGCTTTTAAATGTTACTTGATTAATATGGAAAATTCTATAAGTATTGATCCAAAAATTTCTGGAAGTACATTCGATCAAAAATGTTTCTTCCCGTATTCTAATAATATGCACTTTAAGTCTGAATTGATTACATCTCCTCAATCTATAGTTAATGCTTTTGCTGAATACTTTGGCAGTGTTTATGTAGACAACGTTACTCAAGTGTCAAGTAGTCCACTTACTCCTAATAACTTTCCAAATCTAAACATCCCTGACGTTTGTGAAGATGAAGTATCTGCAGCTATAAAAAAATTGAAGAATTCTAATACTGCTGGCTTTGATCAATTACCTAGCTTTCTTGTCATAGACTGTTGTTCTTTACTTACGAAACCACTTTGTTTTTATTCAATTTATCCCTTAAAACAGTTACTTTTCCAGACTACTGGAAAATTGGGATAATTTCTCCTATTCTCAAAACTGGTGATTCTCACGATGTGTGTAACTATAGGCCGATAACAATATTGAGCAATTTTGCAAAAGTTTTTGAAATGGTTCTGTATGCTCGTATTTATCCACTTGTAAGAAATTTTATTTCTGATGATCAACATGGGTTTATGGAACGGCGATCAACCGTTACGAATTTAGCATGCTTATCAAATATATTGAGTATTGAACTTGATAGGAGAGGGCAAGTAGATGTTATATATACTGACTTTGCTAAAGCATTTGATTGTATCCATCACGACATTCTACTCGTTAAACTGCACAATTTTGGATTTAGTGAGTCTTTACTATGCTTCTTCTCGTCCTATTTATCTAACCGCACTCAGTATGTGATGTTCAATAATTATTATTCTAACTCTGTCTCAGCGCACTCTGGTGTTCCACAGGGCTCCAACTTGGGGCCTTTATTATTCCTACTATTTATTGATGATCTTAAGTTTAAGCTTTCCTGTAATAAACTATTATTCGCAGACGACTTAAAGATTTTACTCCTGTGTCAACGATCAGTGATTGTGAATTCCTTCAGGAGCAACTTGCTAATGTTCAAGAATGGTGTACAGTTAATCACTTAACCTTAAACATTTCCAAATGTAAAGTTGTGTCGTATACTAGAAAACTCTCATGTATTGTTTTTAATTATAATGTTAATAATGAAAGTCTGGCTCGAAGTATGACATTTAAGGACTTAGGCGTTTTTTTCGACTCCAATCTTTCGTTTTCTGAACACATTAAAATGATCTGTTCTTCGGCATCTAAAGCTCTTGGATTCATAATACGTAATTGCAAAAGCTTTAATATCCACACATTGCGTAAATTATATTTTGCTCTAGTCCGTAGCAAACTTGAATATTGTTCTATTATCTGGTTCCCACATTATAAATGCCATATTGATATTATTGAAACCACGCAAAGAAAGTTTCTCAAGTATCTAATGTTTAAATTGGATGGTGTTTACCCACCTAGGGGTTTTGTCATGACGTGCTGCTTCGCCGCTTCAACTTTCAGTCCCTGGAAGTTCGGCGTCATATCGCCTGTGTAGTGTTTCTCCATAAACTTATAAATAATAATGTAGATTGTATTTTCTTGTTGTCTATGATTAATTTCAACATCCCTAATTATGCTGTACGCAATAATTTGAGTTTTCGTTGTGATGTGCCTAGAACCAGCATATTACTTAAGGAACCCATTTATAATATGTGCACAAATTATAATAAAATTGCTCACAATTGTGATATTTTTAATTGCAATTTAAATGATATATTGAAATCCATGTATTAACTACGTATATTCTATGCATTTTGCTTAATTTACTATATACTTACTTACTTTTTTAGTTATTAGTTATTTACTACCCGTTGATTTATCTTTGATTTTTTTTTTTTTTTTTTCTGTTTATAGTTGTATTTCTTTAATTATTCTATGTGTTGTGTTTAGTTTTAAGAATTGTACACCTTAGTTTTATCTTCTCTATCTTTTGTGCTTTAAGATATTGTTTTTTAAATTTAAGTTGTCCTGTAATTGGATTAATTTCTGTAGGTCAATGATTATTATTATTATTATTATTATTATTATTATTATTATTATTATTAATAGTATGGGTCCAAACTTCAAGATGTTGTTCCTTACTCACTTTTAAGACAAAAACACAGGTTCTAAACGGATTTGTTTTTATTATACGGGGTGTTGAATTAATATTTAAAATAAAGTTTTTCGTAAATATCTAGAAGACGCAAATTAATATGACGAAACTTAGTGACAGTTTTTAACGTATACAAATGAATGTTTCAAACCACTTTAAACCAAAATTGATTTGTATCATTTTACTAGTAGCGTACACAGAGGTAACGTCCGATGTTCAATTAAAAAAATATAGTACTCAATTTTTTTCTCAGCAACTATCATAAGTTTAATGCATTTTTAGTTTTGGTTTTCTTAGGTTGTTTGTTATTTTCAAAACATAACATACATGACACTCTTATTTTTTGTTATTTTGTCAAAACAATACATACAGTAATAAATGATTATGCTTAGTTTTTATTTTTTCATTTTAATTCTTTACTGCAATAAATAAGCTCAAAAGATGAATTTTGGGTGATTATTATTTGATAATACCATAAATTCTTATCAAAATTGAAATTGCGTATTACCGTAGAACTCCATATCGCCTTCCGATATTAATAAACGTCAAAGAACATATGGAAAGTATGAATATGTTGTAAAATGAGTTCACGTTTAAGGCAAAATTCAACGCAAGTAATAGATGCCGCAGTAAAACAAATTAATCCAATGATCGAGAAGAATATGAAGAAAATTTTGTGAAAAGCCTCTGAATACAACAGCAAAAACTTTGCAACAAAACTATATAAAGGCTTAAAGGTGCGTGCCAGATCTATTTGTATTTATGCTTGTGCTCGTGCTCGCAATACTTGCAGGACTTGAGTAGTGTGGACGTAAGGGCAAGTCACGGCGCCATGCAAGCAGCGAGCCATAAATCTGAAAGGATCCACCCTATGTCGGTACATCAAAGAAACTTGCAATAAGTAAACGCAAGCTCATCCGGACAAATACTGGATTGAATCAGTTGAGTGTTCATGATCGTCAACGTATGGAGTGAACGAAGCGATCTCAGTTTAAAAATTCATAAATATATATCAACAGTACCCTATTTTGTGGGATCCCAGTCACCAATTTTATAAAGTAAAGCCTAAAAAATGAAGCCTGGGCTAGCCATTTCTGGAAGAACTTAGAGATTGGTATGTCAGAATTAAAGAAGAAAATGACCAAATTTAATTGCAACATATACCGAAAAGTGCGTCAAAAGCTTGCAAGTTCCAGAAAAACTGGATCAGGAGCTAATGATTTCGACTCCAACTCCTCTAGGTTTTGCATTCAAAGCCTTTGGATCGTGCACACAAAATAAGCCAAAATCGATAATTAATACAGAGGTAGAAGTAAAAAAGACATTAATAATTATTATTAACCCATTATTTATTTTAATTGAGTAGTTGATTGAGCATATTTTAATGAAGAACTGATAATATAGTATGTTAATCTACATCACTATTATCACTGGTATCTTGCCACAAAAGTTTGCCCTTTTTAGTCAAGAAATATGCCGCTAATTCATCTCTTATGTCGTGAGCAGCCTGAGTTGACCGTCGTGGAATGACGTCCATGATTCAGGGATAATCTGTCCATTTTTTCATTGTCAAATATTCCTTTGAAGAGAGTAGATTTGCCTGAAGTAGAGCTTTTCCGTAAGTAGTTATGAAAATGTACAAGCCATGACAATTATCTGGGCTTCGATGGCTCTAGTAGCATGGGCTTTCTTAACACTCAAAATACAGAAGACACTATTCCAAATGCATTCTCCACTATACGCCGTGCCCTTAACAATCTGTAATTGAAAAATACGCTTAGTCCAAAAATGTGCAGAAACGTGCTGGGGTCAAGATCCCAGAATAGGACAGGCGTACACTGCTCTCCAAACTGTGCTCAACACAAAGAAGGATAAATATGACGCCTATGGGGATTATACAGCAAACGTCCTATGATCTATAGACAAGAAACTTGTGCCTATGTCAAAAAGAATTTTGGAGAAACTTTCAAAGTTGAAAGTGGCTCATATACTTTCCGTTTTGTGCCACAAACACAACTCTTTTATCCATTATCACCACCTAATTATTTGAGACCAAGTTCAAGAGCTAGTAACAACACCTACCAAATATCCTATGTCCCTGTGCCATCTACAAGTGGGCCATCGGTTGCAAACCCACAAGAAAATAATTTGCAATCTCAATCTTGGAGCCAAAGCTCACAATCACACTACCGAGAACTTGACACCCAAGGAGTGCTACCGTCAACCAATAATCCTAGTAGCAAATTACCTAATTTGCATGATGAGAATGGTGATTTTTAATGGCATTAAAAATTCTTTTATTTTGTACTATTTTACATAATTTGATTATCACTATATAAATGAACATGCATAAAATAAATAACGATCTTACCTTCACATACTCCTTTAAACCTTTAATTAAACCTGCACATACTTCTGGAACAATAGTCGATATTGTCTGCTTGGAAACTTTGAATAAAAAACTCAAGCTCGTAAAGGAATTTCCAGACTGCAATGAGGATTGCTTTTCAAAATGTGGTGTCTTTCTTTGCAATTTTCGGCCCCACCAAATTCAGTATGGTGTCGAAATCTGATAGGGACATACGGCAAAATATTTTGAAATGTAGGTTATCGGCCTTCATGTCCCCAAAAAGGTTTGTTGCGCTGTAGAAATCGCGACTCTGGAAAATCGACGATATCCACCATCTACGTTTTTGAGGACGTTGCTTAGGTTTCTTTTTTATTTGATAATAAATGTATCAATAGGTAACTTGCACTAGCAACTATAACTTTGTCACGATCCGTTTGAAAAGTCACGAACCTGTCCTACGGATCCTCTCAAGTCGAAAGCCCGCAAGCAACTAAAGTCCGTCTGAACACAAACCAGACGAGTACTTGCAGCTCGACAAGTCGTTAGGTCATTGCCAGTGTCGCAAGCACGATCACAAATACGAGTAGTCTGGACGCACCTTAACATTATTTTTAATCCATTTAAAGATGTAACGTTTTAATCGGCCATAACTGCCAGAGATACATAGAAAAATAGTTAAAAAGTATCCTGAACGAATACCTTACAATCCTATCTTTTCTAAGACAGAAAAGAGATAGTTAGTATAAAACACGATTGATCTTAATAAATGTCCAATAATCATTTAATACAAAACATGATATCAAAAAATCTATCTTTATAATTTTACAAGCTTTTCAAGATGTCGAAAGAAAAAAGAGGAATCACATTAGGTTGAACGTCTTTTCCTAACTCCAAACTCATCATGGACAAAAAAAAATTCAAAACAATTTTTTTTATATAGTCTAGTAAAACAAAATGAAATTTCAACGTGGACAAGGCAGGCAGCGGATGCTATAGGAATTGACACAAAAAGCTTACCAAGGTTGGAGTTTCAGAAAATCAAATAATGAAGATTACCGGACACTCAAATCAGGTGCGATAAAGAGTTACCTCCAAGTATACTTTCCTTATCAGCATCCTTAGATAAAGCATCCAAGAAAGTACTATTTTATTAAAATTATATTTTTCATAATTGTTCTTTTCCTTAAAATATAAAATTTAAAACCAATTGTTTTAGTTAGGTCAAATTATCTATCAACGCACAAGTGCAGTATTATCACATATTATACATCAGGACAAGTAAAAATATCTCTTATTAATATATTAGACTTGTGCGAGCGCACACCTACTTTCGATTCATTTTACGAATTCCATGTACTCTGCATTTATATTGATTAGTCAACTGATGAATGTTAATGGAAGTGCTGAGGCCAATTATTGTTCATGATTGTCTGCCCTTTAGTTACTAATTCATTTTTATGACTTAAGGCATGCGTAGCATGCTGGCTTTGTCTAGTTTGATTATATTAGACGTATGTCGCTGTAATTAGATGGACGTAAGACAAAATTTGCAAGTTATTTTCTTGTAGTGCTTAGTTTACCACGTGGTTTATCTAAGGGGTTTCTACGTTGAACTTCTACACTAGAAAATTACCCCTTGTCAAACCAATTGTTTTGGTTTTCTATGACCATAGTTATTTAAATCAATGTTTTGAACGCTTGTGAGATTCAGAGCAAAACTTTCTTATGAAATCTTATGTGGGGAGAGAGAAATAAACGAGAAATTATTGACAATCAAAAACAGTCAAATACTCAATTTATGATGGCAGAAATTGATGTAGAATTAAATTTTAGGGCTAGTTCTGGGGCACCATACATAACACTTACATAACAATACAATAATGAAAATGTATCATACGAATAAATTAATAAATAAACAACTTTGTCGACAGATGTATTGAAGCAGTTGTTTACATAAATCAATCCTTCTATAGTTATAGCCAACTAAGTGTTAAAAAAATTAAAATCTCAAATCGCTAGCAGGCTAACACTTAGTCACCTATAATTATCGAAGAATCAACTTTCACACTTCTGTCGACGAAGTTGCTTATTGTTAAATAAATAAATTAATTAACATTGTGCATTCCTATTATGTTGTTTTTAAGCTATGAGCTCTTTTTGATGAAACAATGCTTTTTGTATTGTTTCAGTTACTTAACTTAATTTGAATCATGGAACAATACCTGCATAATATTGTTTTTGATTTGTTTGTGATTTATGGTGCAAATGACTTTTAACAGTTTGGAATCTGGCGAAGCAACGTATTGTAGAATGCCTGAATGAGAAAGGTACACAGGTTGAACAGTTCTTTTAGATGGGAAAAAGTTGTATTAGGTAGAATTTTTTGGATTAAATTTCTACAATTTTTGTCGACAATGGAAGCAAAGCAATTCTTCAAAAAAATTGGAACAAAAACGTCAAAAAAGTGCTAATAACGTAAAAACATTTGAAGATAGGAATTCAGAATGTTGTTCAATTTGGCCTTATAATTTAATTCTACATCGATTTCCGTCGTCAAAAACCAAACTTCGTGAGGTTTAAACCTATTAAAGGACATTCTTACCATTATGTAGATATAGTTCAATGATATAAGTACAAATTGATTGAAAAAACACCGAATGCCACACATTACCCAACAATAGTGAGTATTTTGGCATTTCGTTTTTTCCCAAAGTCATCTACAACTAAGTAAATAGTTATAAAATTGTGGACAGGTTCTTAACAAAATTTCCAATAGCTTATGTACAACGAAAGATAGCAATGTATACTGTTAATTAAACTGGCCCTAAAATTTAATTCTTCATCTATTTCTGTCGTCAGAAAAAGTAGCTGCTATTTAAAAAAAAAGTATTTGACAGTATTTAATTCAAAAATCGCAGAAGTGTCGGTAACGATTTAAAATATCGACTAGACTCTAGAAATCAAAACACAAAAAGTCATTTATTTTTTATTCAATGGTTTAGAAGTAGCTAATTCCTTAAGAGGCTCTTGAAAATCTAATTTTTTCGCAATAAATGTTACATTTGTCAAAACTACTATGACACATGTCTTGACAATATGATACTGCTGATCATAAAATTTAAAGTAGAATTCGGATATAATGTTAAAATAGGGTTACTCTGTTTAAAAAAACAAAGATGACGTCAATTTCCGGTATATCCCGAAGTGCCGCTATTTTGAAAATATTTTATTTAGACTTGGAGAAGTCGAGTATGACCATATAACAAATTTCATATTGATGGAATTTCAGGAAGTCGATTACTTTCTAACGACAGTCTATGTGAATCACTCTGTACAGTATTAGCGATTATTCTACTGGTTGATCTAGTCCAGTTTAGAATTACAGTACAGAATTTCACCAAGTTAGCTTAAATTTAATCGTAGGTAAAAATCAATTGTAGCAATGTTAAATCATTGCATCACTAATCGTATTGTATTTAACCTAAAATTAAAAACCGAGTATGTAGTGCAAACGTCATCGTATTAAATGTTAGTTCTTTGTAAACCTATTTGATATTTTGTTTTATATTTAAATTGTGGTGACCAGTAATTTTTGTACAACTAATATGTATTGGATATTGCATAAGTATATCATTTTACTATTATGTTTGTATCAATCAGAGTACATAAAAAAATATTTGTATCTATTGATTTAAAACTTTTTGAATGTTTATTATTGATAGTTGATAGTTGAAAAGTCAATGAAACTAACAGTTTCGATATAAAAAACAATGTTATCTTTTTGAACAACTTTTTATGGGTAAAAAATAATTATGATCTGACGCCTCAATGCCAAATGAAGTTCCCTAAATTAATTTTCACTTTATCAAATTAAAGAAATCAAGTGACTGAGTTTTAAAACAAGCATAAACGTCAATCCTGACAAGTTCTGTTTATTTTAGTTCGAATTATATTTAAATTATAGAGGTTCAAGTAGCGGCGGTTTTAGTGCACTTCAAGTTCTGAAATTTATTTAGTTTTATTCCATAATATCTAAATTATTAAAATTATTTAATAATCGATACATAATATTTCCAAAAATTCAATTAAAAGTTGATATAATACAGTACCAACAAAGTTCAAAGTTGACAAGTAACGATAAAATATACAATACTAAATTTCTTGGTTGATTTAAAACGTAGGAACACAACGATTGAATACATAATGTCTAAAACTTTTAACTTTACGACTAAAAAATCCATTTTCCATAAATCCTTTGTTCACAGTAGTTTAGTTTGCTATATGATACTAAATATAGCTACCAAATAAATATGCTAAAGTGATTTTAAAACTTTTAAGAAATAATAGAACTTTGCAAATTAAAGAACATAATCCTTAAATATTTAATTTACTTACTACCCCAAGCAGCACAAAATATTATGTAAATATTGGTAAATAATATTAACCAAACATTTAAATGTAACACTTTTATATATTAAAATTAGAAATGTTTCTTAAATATTTTATGTAAGCATATACAAAATATTTGAAATAAATTTTTTTATCAAATATTTAAAATATTTAAATTAAGTTTTCTAATAATATTTTCTAAACTCTTAAAATGATATTGATGCAACATTGTAAATAATACAATTATATTAAACTAATTTACAAAAAAAATTATACTCGATAATTTTTTCTTTACGTTTACAAAAACATTATTAATACATAAGTAGGTAACATAAACAATACTTATTACATAATACAAATACACAAATTTATAAGTATCTAATTATTATAATTTTCTTGAAATCTCTGCCTGTCTGTCTGTCTATTCATCATCTCCTCCGAGGTGTTTCAAAATAAAAATTAAATACACCATTTGATAGAGGTTTTTAAGGGGGTCTGATGCAAAAGTTTTTGAAACTCTAACTTCACCCTCCTGGGAAGCTGGCCACACCCACTCTCCCCAAGCATCAAAATTAATTTTTTGTTTTTATTACCAAATACACCTCTTGTACACATAATTTTTACCTATGACCTTAAGGTCAAAAGTTATAGGTCAAAATTCATAGACTAGTTGTAGCATAGCATATAAACACTACTAACTACAAAATAAAATATTAAGTTATGATGGTAATTTAGATTTCCCCTTGAATCAAATCAATCCTGTAAGTAAAATGCATTAATTTTTTAAGTATAAGGCCACATATTGAAATTAATAATACTGAGTCAAGTCCTTGTCAAAGCTGATGTATTTTAACATATTTAAATTTGTATTTTAATATGAACATATACTTTACCTCTGAGATGCAAAAAAAATAGAAATCAAATTAATAAAATTGTACCGGGTGTCATATTTTCGATGTAATTGGGGGGTTTCAGGTATTTTGCGAATTAATAGGGAAAAATCGTGGTCGGGACCCTTAGCCCGATTTTTAAGACAAATTTAATGGTCTAAACAGAACTTCGATATCTACATTCGTTTGGGAGATACAGGGTGTTTTGCGTTTTATGCAGTTTTATTTAAAACTTCATAACCTTTTTCTTCGTGAATATTTTTTATTTTAACATTTTTTGTGCATTTTTTATATGCAATTTAATGGCATACTTGAATTTATTTTAGCTTAATTCTTTTTTGAGTTACAGACCTAACATGCATTTTTTTTAAATAGAAACCATTGATTAGAGATTTTTTAACTTTCTGAAAAAAAAATATATATATATATATAATAAATACATATTTAATTGAGTTTTTACATGAAATTAAATTTTGCAGTATGTTTTTGATTATGGTCCTTAGGGTCTGTCTAATTCTTATTTATTAAGAAATAATTCAGTTTATTAATAATTGTTTTCACAATCACGACCAATAAAAAAGTTATGTTTTACGTCGTCAAGGTTGTTTGTTACTGTAAACAGTACTCCTTATGTCAAAAACAAGAAAATAAAGCGACTTAACACTCCAAAGAAAAATAACGGGCTTGTGAAAAGAAAGAGATAAAAAAACGCTAACTTGTGGTACCATTACACTTATAATGCAAAATTTTACAAATTACTTGTTACATAAAAATTGAAAACGAAAACATACTTATATTACTGCTTGTCCTGCTTCTGCACTTTTACTTGTTTAGTTGTTTGTCCTGCTGCTGCAGTTTTACTTGACCTTTTTCAATTTGTTTCACACAAAAACATGCACATTAGGGATCGTATACATATTTACCGATGGTAAGATACAAAATAGTTAAAGAACAAACACAACTTAAAGTTTAATACATTCATGTCATTTTTTATGAATCTAAGAGGATTTGCAAAACAAAAGATTTCCTAGCTGTCGGCTACGAACTATGAGTAACCTGCTTTGGTGAAAATATTTTTGTATATATTTTCACAAATGCTTAAATCATGTGGAATAAATAATCATACATAAATATTTATTTTACAAATCGTCTAAATATTATAAATAATGATATAGCAAATATTTCTTAAATATAAATCTAGACGTAGAAATATTTTTTCAACAGTCAAATATTAGATTTATATTTGTATCATGTTACTGAAATATTTGGTGGTGCTTGAGATTATAAGCCATTTTCTTATAAAGTTCAATTAGAAAACAAATTGTAGACGCAAATAGCTTTAATTGTTATTTGACACAATTCTGAATGTCTAATTCCAATTGTATTTATGGGTAACTAATCTAAATAGTACAATTATACATATAAGATATATATTTTTTTGAAATGTATAATACAACTGTATAATTTTTTTTCTGTTGTTGTATAGAAAAAAAAATATCTTAGAAAAATCCATTAAAAAATATACAAGGTGTCATTTAAAAAAAAGTTAACTGTGGCATACGTCAATATAATTTTTACTTATTTAGCTTATACAACGTGGTTTAACATTCTATTTACAAGTGTATATGAGAAAATACTATTTATCCTTAAAATAAAAAATTTCTTAAACTAAATCGTAAAGACGATCTTTTGTTTCCAAAATGTTTATGTTACTGGCAGTTCTCGCCACTTTATGTTCTTGTTAAAATCTAATTAACGTTGAATGTTTATTAAGACTTTAATATATCTTCAAGTTGTAAAAAAGTTTTTAAAAAGTGTTTTAGGTGTTTTAGGAAATAAAAAGACATAAAGTTATTGATAAGCCATAAAATTTAACTGTTATAGTATAGAACATAAATTTCTTAATTTAAAAGCAAACATTTTAAGAACCAAATGCAAATAAATAAAATTATTACTTTATTTTTATAGTTTCATTACATTTCAAAATCTCTAATATTACAATTATTACAATTTTACTCACAAGCAATACGTAACTAAGG
>JALBCR010003581.1:0-14879 GCA_030710515.1 Abscondita cerata | reverse complement strand
TTGATCCTAAACTAAAAATTATAACAATGGTATGTATTCTGTCAATAGGTAACTTTCAATTCCTAAATTAATTTTTATTAGGTTACTGAAAGTAATCGTTACGCTGAACAGTGCATTGCCAAAATACGTTCCCAAAATCTAGACTTAAATCCTGGCAGCCAACAACCCATGTAGAAATGAAAATACTGATTGGTATTATTATGTGGATGGGTTTATGTCAGTATCCGACTGTACAGTTCTACTGGTCCAAGAATGTTCTTTATGACAATTATATTAAACAAATAATATCTATGAATCGGTTTTAGTTATTACTGAAGATCCTGCATTTTAATAACAATTCAGTTGATACTGATGATAGATTTCAAAAATAACTCCATTTTTGAAAAATAAAATAATCCTTTCAAAACATAATAACTCCAGGAGAATATCTCTGTATTGATGAGACTTTAGTCCCTTTTTCGCGGACAACTTAAATTTAAACAATATATTTCAAATAAGCGTCATAAATTTGGCATCAAATTATTTAACTTTGCTTAGAAAAAAGTTACACATACAATTTTGACGTGTATTGCAGAAAAGCAAAGTCTGAAAATATCAGCGTTCCAACAAAAGTTGTTTTAGACCTATCTAAAGACTTATTAAACAAAACCGTATACATTTGTACTGGTAATTGGTAAGCTTCTGTTTCATTGGCTCACACCTTGTTGCAAAAAGGCTCTCAGAAAGAACAGAAAATTGAATCCCACAGATGTGATCAACCGCAAAATGAAAACAGGTGTAGCATCTGCAGCAGAGAGCAATACAGGGATTGTAATAGAAAATGGAAGGATAAGAGGGATGTGTGGATGCTGAGCACCGAATATAATGCTGAAATGATTCCAATACAAAGAAGAAACTTTGAAATAATAAAACCACGAAATGTACTAGAATACAACGTAAGTCATAGATTGACCTTTCTGACCAAATGAAAAGTTACAACACATCATTACGAAAAAGTCTAAAATGGTATAGAAAGCTCGTTATAGAATTTCTAACAGGTTCTTAGTCAATGCCTTCGTCGCTCATCATGAATTTGACGCGAAGCCCAGAAAAAATACCGCAAACTTTAATGAAATGTGAGGCATGTATTAAAAGTTACTGTCTTGGGTGTTTTTTTGATGCTCATAAGGTTACTATGTAATTAATTGATTACCATTTTATGTTATTTTGTATCAATTCGTCTTTATGTTTAAGTTCTTGAAAAGTATTTTTCTTCTAGTTATCATGCAGTAATTTAAATATTATTTTAAGTTTTTAGAGATGTATTTTGAAAATTTTAAAAAATAATTTAAATATTAGTATCAATAATAAATATGAGGGGTTTTCTAATTCCTTATCAACCGTTGTCGTAAAGGAACCATTTGTTATTTAAAAATTCAATACATTCCTAATAGAATAGGTGTTTCATATCGACTTTAACAAGGAATATTGAACAAGCAGCATTCAAGCCGTTTATGGCTGCGACACTCCACAAGGTCTCTCAGACAAACAGGCCGAATACAGTGTTAGGACTGTCAGGCCGTCTACTTTCAATGCCGTTTTAGTTCAAAGCTCTATGAGAGACCATAGAGGAGCTACGCAGCCAATAATAAGCACCTACCATGAGGAGACAAAATCAATCTCACGCGGGCAGATGTAACAAAATAAATGAGAAACCATGTTGGTCTCTTATGGCATTAACGTGATATGTTGGGTCAATTTTTGAGATTGTCATTTTATTCACCTCCATTGTGTAACTTTCTAAATTTTTATTTAAATGTTTAAAAGGAATCCAAAAGAATCAGTTAGTAAATACGTAAACGGAATTAAATTACTAAGTATAATTTATTTTTTTTTATATTTTAAACAAACCCAAATTTTATGGTCTTGAAACCAATTTTAGGTAAATTTAAATTTAAAGTAAGTTAAAAACAGATTAATTTATTTTTGATCCACAAAAAAACTCACGTTAAATATTGAGTTAGTATTAAAACTTTATTAAATGAATATTAAAACAAATATAACAATTGTTGGTTATTATTAAAAAATTATTAGTAGATGAGAACAATTTACAACTGACAAAAGTCAAGACCTTCAACAAATCTACGTCACCATTTATATTTGGATTTTTCGGAAATTCATTGGTTTTGCATTGTAATTCATTTCCTGTTAAGATGACCTTCTCAAGATTGAAAAACCAAATAAAAGTGACATGCATGAGTGTTGAACCGCATTGGTTAGTTCATCGTTAATTATTTGTTCATAAAATTGAAGTATTTCCACCATGCGTCATCATTAGTCTAAGTTTTTGATAAGAATAAGTCAAGTAAAATGGAAGAAAAAGGATGTGTGATAGAAGAGAGTATATCGTAAGTTAGTTTTTGTTTTTCCGATCATTCATGTTCCAATATCAAAACAAATTATGTTGTGATATATTTAATGCGTACAATTATGAGAGTAAATTTCAAGAAATCGCCTTTTGTTGTTATTTGCATAAAAAACGTAATAGGAAAGTAAGTACCCATACTTAGAAATATCATAAATGACTGTTGAACCGCATTGTTAGTCAAAATTATTTATATTTGCGGATAAAATTGTAGGATTTATACTGAATGCCATCGTTAAATAAAGTTTTGGTAAAGTAGTCCAAGTTTGGGAAGCTACTCCATATGTGTGAAGAAACATTTTCGTCGAGTTTTCTAATTTTATTATTGAACATTTCTGTTGTTGCCGTAGAGTGTATAGAATCCAACTCAAATCTGATTTTTAAAATTGAAAAGTTTCATTTGTAAAGAGAAGATAAAATCTTATTTTGACTTAAACAATAAACATTGAAAAACTGTAATTTCTAAAACTTGTAGAGAACCATGTCTAGAAGGTTACCCAATGACTAACAAAAATCTGGACATGCTTACGTCTTCAGCCACTCTACGTTTGACAACCCAAGTCTTTTGCCAAAATACAATGCTCTCAATTAGTTGCAAAACATCGAAGAGACGTTTAAAACGTTTAACTTCGACGTGATTACGTACCACGACCTTAGTTATGTAGAAATTCTAGAACAATTATCCAACAGTAATTCTCCTACAAAAAATCAATTTGAAAATATAACTATCATGTTGTAGTAGCAGCAATGGATTATACAAAATTTGATTGTTTAGTCATTTGTGTATTAACTTACGGACAAAACGGAAAAATTTATGCTAAAGATATCGATTACTATCCTGACATATACTGGAAAGTGTTCAACGAGAAAAACTCAAGTTTCTTGTCAAAGCCTAAGTTTATCTTTGTACATGTGAGTACTCACTTGTGAGTGTTAGCTGTTTATTTACATAAATGTATATGTAGGCGCCTCGTGGTGATGAGATAGGAGACGAAGAAATACCAATAGTTTTGGACACATTTCCAACCATACAAATACCCGATATAATACTTGTGTATTCAAGTTATGATCGTAAGCGCTCATACTCAAATAACAATTTTTCTAAGTATAAATTTTAGGATTTTCTTGGGATGGAAAGTCCACGGATCATGGATTGTATTACACTTATGCCGTATATTGAAGAACCACGCAAACGAATTTAATATTTTATCACTGGTGACTCAGTTCAATCGTAATAAAGAAACTTGCCAAAAACTTTCTTCACAAGAAAAATAAACTTGTTACGATCCAAAAGATGTTTGGACTGTCCTTACCACTTTCACTAAGTTACTTTTTCTTAAAACTAAAAATAATTAATTTTTATTGTATATGAAATTAGTTGAAATGTACGTGTATCTGTTATTCATAAAGGCAAAATTGATTTGGTCGAACAAAATTCACCTTCAGCCAATCGCAGCGGTTTAGATTTGTCTGACATGTAGAAATTTTTTATGTCTTTCCAATATGCTTTTTGTTATTAAAAGATTATATCGTATTTAATCAAGGTTATTTTGCACCGACTTCAATAAATAGGGAGACATCGAAGAAATAATAGATTTTCTTATCGTTTATGAGAAGGTATGGTTTTTCCGGTGATACATCTATTCTTTTAATTATGAGGTTTCGAAAATTTTACTACTGCCCTAACATTGGCACCGCATTGTAGCTTTTCTATGCAGTCTAATACTATCGACTTCAATTTGTCACCTTTACATATCGTATTTGTAAAGATGTAGCACAAGGGTTGTTTAAATTTTTATATATAATTCTAACCATGATCACGTAGCAGTTTGAGCTGGCAAAAATTTAAAACCTACTTTAAAATTAACATTTTGGGGCTCGTAAAATATAATTTTAGTGAAAATTGTTTGTATTCCTCTGTATATCTCCTGCTTCTTAGTGGTTTATTTTTAAGTCCACTTGGGCTGTCACAATTTGTGCTCTGCTTTCGGGAAGTAATCGTTGGGAGATGTTAACTTCAATTGAAGTGCTTTCTTTTCACGTTGCAATTTAAGAATGTTCCTCCGTAATTTTCTTTTACCTAAGAGTATTTGAGCTGCAAGCTTGAGTAGTTTTGGTATAGCTAGAGATGTTAACGGCATTTATTGCTTCGCCAATATACCTTGCATCATTGAATATTGGTTTCAGAAATTGACACTTGTAATTCATTTAGGAATGGCAAGTGTTCGCCACATACTGTTAAGTTTTTAGAGTCGACATTTTTATGCAACAGATCGGACCTTCCAGATTCTGTTAACCATTCAAAACACCTACAACAAAATGTTTGTAATTTACTTAAAATTCTTCATGTAACTTAACTCGCCTGGTTAAATCTCCTTTGGGAAACCTGAAAAACTGATTCTACCATCATATTTAATAAATAAATAAATTCAGGTTATGTATTTGCGGTTATGGGATGGGGCGCGAATTTTAAACTAATGGCATTTTTTTATTCAAATAATTTTATCGTGTTAGGTAATTTTAAGCAGCAAATACGTTAAAGATAATCTCCTGATATACAAAATTATGTTTCACTCGTTTTTGTTAAACAACTATTCTTAGATTCTCAAAAATTTGAATTTGTCCATTATTAACCTAGGTCAACAATAGAAAAATTATTAACCACTAATAGAGAAATTCAACTTCTCAGTTGGCTAGGAGACGCAATAATTGTCCACTTCACAGCTAGTAGTGGAAATAATTATTTTGTTTAGTTTTACGGCATACGATAACAACAGTATTTCAGTGAAGGGAGTTTCAAGAGTAATCAATTTTGTTTATTATGCTCAAATGTTTTTTACTTTCATAGTTGAGCAATAGATAGACTATACATTATTTATCTTAATGTACTGAGCGAAATTCCCAGCGATGATGGGACCTTTAAACACAGTACTACGATCCTCTTGGTTTGTTCCATATGCTTTTTCACAAGTCCAACGAATACTGTAGACTCTTGTAGTTTCACTTTCATTTTATTTGATTTTGTATTTGTTGAAGGAACGTTAAAATCTTTGGTTAGAAAAAAATATGTTAATGTCATTCACGTTGAGCACTTTTTCAGTGTATTACTATATACAGGGTGAGTTTTTAGTGTGACAACGGTCCAATAATTCCGTTATTTGCTAATTAATCCAAAAGTTTTGAAGAAAAATTGTAGCCAGTTTTGAGCTCCACGTTTTAAAATTGGTTACAATAATACAGGGCCTTCCGTAACGTCGTGCTAAGTTCAAAGTTAAGTTTTTAAATTAAAGGTCTTATTATGTTATACAGGGTATTTAAAATTTTATAGCCACTTCCCCATAAAATCGTAAGAAGTTCAACGTCCTGTATAACGCTGACAAAATGTGATCAAAACAATCCATTACAGCAGTTACTTACTAATTATTGTCAAAAATCATAAAAAATGTTGATTTTGTCAATATTCATTAAATTGTGTACAGGGGTGAGTCAAAATGCAAATTCATTCATTTTTTCTCTTTTTTAAATGGATCACCCTGTTATTTTATATCACTATCGAGAAGAACTGATGTTATACTTTGATTTTTATTAAGCATTCCCTATACCTAGAATGATTATTTGTTCAGATAATTTGATTTTGATATTCAAAGTATTGAATAGGTATCTAATGATAACCAATTAAGTTAAGTTGGCCATGACTTATTTGTCAAATATGCAGCAATTTAACTGTTGTCTAATGTAAATTCATTACTTTAGTAGGCTGTTGATAAATGACAGTTGTCATATTTTATACCAGTTAAAAGATTTCTGTGTTTTGAAAATTGTGGTTTTAATAATGAATTTTTCCAAAGAAGAACAAACAGATATGATTTTTGTGTTATGAGAAAGTATGAGAAACTGTTTGCTTGCATCCAGGAAAATATATCAACAGCGGTATCCTGAACGTAGGCACCCAAATTCAAGAGCGTTTGAAAGGTTAATGGACGCTTTGTTTGTACTGGTTCAGTGTTATATGAAAAGCACGAAAGAACAAAAACTGTTACAACCGAAGATAAGGAATATAATGTACTGCTCGCCGTTAACGAGAATCTACACATTAGTAGTAGTGAAATATCACGCCAACACCACATTAGTCAAAAATCGGCCGTAAGAATTGACAGACGATGATTATCCTCGCAGGTTAGCTTTTTGCGAATGAGCTCAACAACAATTACGTGGTGACAGATTGTTTTTAATTTTGTGCTTTTTGGCGATGAGGAAACTTTTCATAAAATGGAACGGTGAACAGACATAATTTTCACTATTATTATAACTACGTAATTGGGCCACATTTTTTTTTGTCATTGTGGAATGGTGCTGTATATTTAGATTTTCTTAAGAATCATTTGCCAATATTACTTTAATATGTTCGTCTTAATATCCGGCAACGAATGTGTTTTTACATGATGACGCTCCAGTCCATCACACTGCGTTTATTCATAACCACTTACATAATAATTTTCCTGGAAGGTGGATAGGCAGAGGAGGCTCAATTGCATGGCGAGCTAGATCACCGGGATTAACAAAATTGATTTTTATGTGGGGCTATATCAAAAACGTGTCTACCAAGAACACTCTAACAACAGCAAATGATATGAAAAACAGAATAAGAGAAGCTTTTAATAGTATTGATGTACAAATGTTGAGAAATGTAGCGAATTCATTTGAAAATCGAATACAAACTTGCATAGACGTTGCAGGTGGACACTTCGAACATTTAATTTAAAATTATTTCGAAAAATTTTAATAAAATTTGAAGAAAATTAAAATATCTATGCCATACAGAGTGTTTATTTCTGTAGTGATTTCAATATAAAAATGGACATATTTTTTAAATACCCTATATAATTTGATAAATTGCTGCATATTTGACAAATAAGTCATGGCCAACAACTTAATTGGTTATCATTAGATACCTATTCAATACTTTGAATATCAAAATCAAAATTATCTGAACAAATAATCATTCTAGGTATAGGGAATGCTTAATAAAATCAAAGTATAACATCAGTTCTTCTCGATAGTGATATAAAATACAGGGTGATCCATTTAAAAAAAGAAAAAATAATGAATTTGCATTTTGACTCACCCTGTACACAATTTAATGAATATTGACAAAATCAACATTTCTTATGATTTTTGACAATAATTAGTAAGTAACTGCTGTAATGGATTATTGTTTTGATCTCATTTTCAGTTATACAGGACGTTGAACTTCTTACGATTTTATGGAAAAGTGGCTATAACATTTTAAATACCCTGTATAACATAATAAGACCTTATATTGTTGAAACGGGGAAGTAAATAGAACTCAATATTAAATAAAATACAGGGTGTTCAATTTAAAAAACTAACTTTGACTTGGCACGACGTTACGGAAGGCCCTGTATTATTGTAACCAATTTTAAAACGTGAAGCTCAAAGCTGGCTACAATTTTTCTCAAAAACTTTTTGGATAATTAGCATAATAACGGAGTTATTGACCGTTGTCACACTAAAACTCACCCTGTATAAAGCCTTGATTACAATTTGAATATTAAATCTCAGTTAATAAGAAGACTTAACAAAGTTATACTTTTTATACTGAGCAACTTTGGGCATTTAAGAGTTATTAAAGAAATTTATTTTACCAGATCAAATGTATACCAGATTTGGTTATTATTTTAGTTAATTATATTTTACCCCAGTAAAATAATTCTAAATATTTACCAAATCATCTCCCTTCTAAGAAGATGTTTTATTGTATGTTGTGCCTATTGGGCACAAAGCGAGACGGGAAGATACACTTACGATTTGATAACTACTCATTAACTGAGGTTTTAAGAATTTAGCCTTTAATCCGCAAAATTTTTTAAGTGGGTTTAGAACATCTGATATCTTACTCCTTAAGTAGCCATTTTTTTTAAACAGAATTTTGGGTTTATTTATGTAACCGACCATAACATACCCGACAAAATCGACGAGCCAAGATAAGACTCTAAAGAGCCTTTAAGAATAGCAAAAATGTTCAGCCCTGGAAAAAGAAACCCAAAAGATAATGTTTGTAGCGCAAGAAAAAGTAAAGATACCAAAAATATCAAAAAGGGAAAGAGAACAGAAGGATTATAATACAGAAATGAAAAATAAACAAAAAGCAAAGGCAGGCAAGCATCTTGAAGACCAACAAAATTAGTACGGAAATGATTTCTTCTTCATCAAAGTTCAGCAAAGTCATCTTTAACAGTCTTCCTCAGAGAGTACGATTTTCCCTTTAACCACTAACTACGAAGACAATTCAGATAAGGCTTGCGACAACTGATGGTTACACATTAACATTAACATTAACGTGTAGATGGGTTCATAATATTTGTGTTAGTATGATTCTAATCAGTGAAAACTGACATTTATGATTTATAATGCAATAAATAATAAGAAACAATGAAAATCTTTTTGAACAAAGCAACAATGATTTTCAATATAAATATTATATTTTATGAACGATAAGGTTTTCACATCTAAGTGTACTATAAAGCGTTACGTACGTAACAAAAGATAGCAACTTTTGTCGACACATGTAAAGCAGTGTTATAATCTATTCTTCAATAATTATAGCCAACCATAATTATATTTTTGTTAATTTATGGTTTGTTAATAAACGTTCTATAGTGTGGATCACAATTTAAATTCCTTATTCTCACTTTCCTTCAAGGTACAAATGGTAAGTTTAATCAAGCAACTTATTCCATAGAACAAGTTGCATCTTATTTTTGATTTGACATTAGGCTTTATTGAAGATCACACAATTCTGTTACAGTAAACTGCTCTCGTAATTAAATAATCTTTTATCAGGAACTTAACCTCAAAAATTTTAAGCATAAAGTGATGTTTTGGTACACTTTCTCCATGAAATACTTTCATACCTAAGTATAAAATTAATTTTTCCCTCGAATGAAGGACTACATTTTTAACCGTTTGGGAAAAAGATTTAAGGTAGTTGACTTATTTACTTTAGGTTATCACTGACTAATTGACCTTATTGTAATTGTATTCTGTATTATAATTATGTAGATTAGATTTCTTTCCTAATAGATTTAGGTAAGTTGTGGGTTTGCGAATAGTTGTGCTACCAATACTAAAAAAAATAATTTTAAAAAAGTTGCGTACGATAAAAATAGAACTCAATAAATATGAATTGTGTTTTAAGCAACGCGTAAAGTTTGCTTAATTGCTTAACAAAGAATTTTTATGAGCTAGAAATTGATACAAATATTTGAAAGGCAGTCTAAAATATGTTTATTTTTTTTTTTGTAAACGTCAAAATATGAATAATTTTTAATTGAGTGTCCTTTAGTTAAGCTACAAAGCAAATATTAATTAATTGAATTAAGATTGTTAATGTATTTATTTTGTTTATGAATGTATTTAAAGTTCATCAAGTCTTGTTTTAAAGCTTCTGAACTTTTGCAATTTAAAATTTATCACACAATGAAATTAATTAGTGAATATTTCTTTTTCCAAAATCTGGTGAAATATTAAATGGTGAGAACGTATTTCTGAGATTCTGGGTATCTGAAAATCTATTGATGCGTTCATTGTTTAGTTTCTGATTGAATTGTTATAGTCATAGAGATATATTGGTTTTTTTTGATTTATTATTAATTGTTGATAGATTCGTAACTAACTATAACATCAATTAATCATAATATTATAGTAATGAATTACAAAATTGAAAATGGTACGCAAAGCATATGAATAAAATCTATCAAAAATTGCCCTGTGCTTTACCGTCGATTAACCTTATTTCTTTTGTTATTTGTGCAACTGACGTATACACACTTTTTTATTGTCAAAGAAATCACAGTAACTTCGAAACATAAACTCCGACGAAATATCAACGACAGCCACAAACTAATCAACTAGGGTAAAATTAACGCTAGAGCCATCTACCATGTTGGTCTCTTATGGCACTCAACGTGATATGTTGGGTCAATTTTATTCATATGCATTGTGTATCTTTCTAAGTTTTTTTATTTAAATGTTTAATGGAATCCAAAAGATTCAGTTAATAAATATGTGAAACGGAATTAAATTACTGGTATAATTTAATTTTCTTTTATATTTTAACGAACCCAAATTTTAATGTTCTTGAAACCAATGTTAGGTAAATGTAAAAGTTTAAAATAAGTTAAAAAAGCATATTAATTTATTTTTGATCTACAAAAAAAACTTTACGTCAAATATTAAAAAATACCGCCTATAGTAATAAAACTTTTATTAAATTAATACTAAAAACAAATATAACAATTGTGGTTATTATTAAAA
Organism: Abscondita cerata; assembly: GCA_030710515.1. NCBI lineage: Eukaryota > Metazoa > Arthropoda > Insecta > Coleoptera > Lampyridae > Abscondita > Abscondita cerata. Next base: position 4,138 of record JALBCR010003581.1, on the reverse strand, counting down.
ATTATTGTTAGATGAGAACAATTTTATTAACGATAATAGTCAAGACCTTCAACAAATCTACGCTTTCATATATTTTATTTGGATTTTTTCGGAAATTCGTAATGTTTTACATTGTAATTCATTTCCTGTTAAGATGACTTTCTTACGATAGAAAAAATCTAAACAAAGTAACATGAATGAGTGTTTAACCGCTTTGGTTATCTTATTTAGTACCATGCGTCATCACTAGTATAAGTTTTTGATCAAAATAAGTCAAGTAAAATGGAAGCAAAAGGATGTGTGAGAGAAGAGGTATATCGTAAGTCATTTTTGTTTTTCTGATCATTCATGTTCAAATAACGAGATAAAATCTTATTTTGACTTATAACAATAAACAATTGAAAACTGTATTTAACTTCTAGAGAACCATTCTTAGAATGTTACCCAATGACGAACAAAAATCTGAAATGTTTACGCTCTTCAGCCACTCTAGGCGTTTGACAACCCAAGTTTTTGCCAAAATACAATGTCTTAATTAGTTGCAAAACATCGAAGAGACGTTTAAAACTGTTTAATTTTTGACGCGATTATGTACCACGATTTCAAGTTATGTAGAAATTCTAGATCAATTATCCAATAGTAATTCTCCTACAAAAAATTAATTTGAAAAATATAACTGACTATTGTAGTAGCAGCAATGGATTATAAATAAAATTTGATTGTTTAGTCATTTGTGCATTAACTTACGGACAAAACGGAAAAATTTATGCTAAAGATATCGATTACTATCCTGACATATACTGAAAGTGTTCAACGAGAAAACTCAAGTTTTTTTGTCAAAGCCTAAGTTTATATTTTTACATGTAAGTACTCACTTGTGAATGTTAGCTGTTTATTTACCTGAATGTGTATGTAGGCGACCTGTGGTGATCAGAAAGAAAGCGAAGAAATACCAATAGTTTTGGCACATTTCCTATACCACAAATACCAGATATACTATTTGTGTATTCAAGTAATGATGATGGTAAGCGCTCATATTCTTAAATAACAATTTTCCTACGTATAAATTTTAGGATTTTCTGCAGATGGAACGTCCACGGATCATGGATTGTATTACATTTATTCCGTATATTGAAGAACCACGCAAACAAATTTAATATTTTATCACTGGTGACTCAGTTCAATTGTAATAAAGAAACTTTGCGAAAACTTTCTTCACAAGAAAAAAGTTGTTACGGTCCAAAAAATGTTTGGACCGTCCTTACCACTTTACTTAAGTTACTTGTTCTTAAAACTAAAAATAAATAAGTTTTATTGTATATAAAATTAGTTGAAATGTATGTGTTATTCATAATACAATATATGGACAAAATATTATTTATATCTTGAATTTACTGAGCAAAATTCGCTCTAGTGTCGACGATGTGACCTTTAAACCCAGTACTTACGAATCTCCTGGTTTGTTCTATATATATGCTTTTTTTCACAAGACCAACAAATACTGTAGACTCTTGTACCTTCATTTTCATTTTGTTTGATTTTGTATTTGTTGAAGAAACCTCAAAATCTTCTGGTGAGGAACAAATAATATGTTAATGTCATTCATGTTGAGCACTTTTCTTATTTCTTTAGTGCATTACTATACAGGGTGTTTCCTAAGTAATCTAAAATATTATATGGGCGTTTTGTTACTCAATTTTAAGACGAAAAGTTCATATAAACATGTGTGATAAGTCTTGTCGTTAATGAGATACAGGGTGTTAAATTGTTTATAATAAATCAGCTCTGATTGTATTTGAAATTAATTTTTCCTGGTGACGCTACTGGTTTTCGAAAAACATGCTTATTCTAAGTGGCCTTTGGAATAACGTTGACAACTGTGTCAAACCTAAAAACTAACGCAAACAACGAACAATAAATTGTTAATAATACGATCTTTTGTGTTAAGTTAACAACGATGCCTGTGTTTACTAATGCCGAAATGGCTAATATGCACTTTTTGTATGGATTACCGAATGGTAATGCCTTAGAGGCTAGACGTATGAACACATGCCCTAAATTATACTAATTTTCCTTTATGTTCACACACATGTTGTTGCTTTATAATAAAATAATAAAACACCCTGTATCTCATTAACGACAAGACTTATCACACATGTTTATATGAACTTTTCGTCTTAAAATTGAGTGACGAAGCGCCCCATATAATATTTTAGATTACTTAGGAAACACCCTGTATAATGCCCTGATTAATATTTGAATATTAAATTCCAATTAATAAGAAGACTTAACAAGGTTTATACTTTTTTTATACTCAGAGAAGCTTAGGCATTTGTAGAGTAAATTATTAGAAGGTCATTTTACCAGATCAAATGTATATCAGATTTGGTTATTATTTTAGTTGTATAATTTTACCCGCAGTAAAATGATTTCATATACTTAATAGAATTCTAACATTTATCGAATCAACTCTTTTAAGAAGACTTGTTTTTCGAAATTGCTTCTAATTGACTCTCTGCAGTTTATATTGTTTAATTTAATTAATTGATAACAAGCACCTTTAAATCAAATTCAATCACTGTGCTAAGGGTTAACGGTTAGTTGAGAACAAAACAAATCACTGCGTTCTTTTGCGGCGTCGAAGATCTTTTATTGTATGATTGGTGCTTATTTCGGCCACCAGAGCGAGACGGAAGGTACACTTACGACAGTTTGTGCGTTTATTATGCAAACGTCTTTTCTTGTTAATACCCGCGGTAGGTTCCGATAACCTCAGAACTTGATGTTTTGTGGACTAAACTTGACTTAACTGATTTAAGTGGGCTATGCAGTTGTCGTAATTGTACTTCCTCATTGTGAGCAAATTGCAGTTTTGTTCAATGAAATGCTGAGTTTTCATGATTCTGCTGCTGAGTCCTCTATAATGGATGTTTCAAAATCTACTATAAAGCATGCAAGGAGTAATTAGCAAAGATAGACAAAAATTGTTATTGGGTGGCGTTATGTTTATGTTTTGCTGCGTTACTCCAGATGTTTGCTGCAAATTGTTGCTGCTCTAAATGCTGCTGTTCCGAAAGTTTGCTGGCTACTGGTACTGTACGGTGTTATATTTGACAGTGTTAAGACGTTTAAACTAGAATAAGCTTTGTGAGGTGTATCAGACACGGTTACCTATATGTAATAGGCAGTACTGAAAAGTTAGAGCTGGCAGTTTCATGACAAATAAATAAAGTTAACTTTATGTGACAAGCGAAGATCGTCGAGTCCGGAATTGCAACTCCATACGTAAGCGAACGTGTTGCTCCATCACAGTTGAATGCAAAGAGTTAGGCTGTTATGTACCACGGATGTATCTTGTGAATTTGTTGCGGACAACTACGCCGTATGCCTTTTGTTGATTGTTGTAGAAGTTGTCGCGTTTCTTGATTTTTAAGTGTCTGTAGCTATTTGGGATGGTGAAACGGTTGTGGCATTGGTAGCTGATACTGCGGTTGTGGAATGTGATCTTGCAAGATGTGTAGTTTTCAGTCCAAAGAAAGAGAAAAGTGTTAACATCGACGATGTTCGTAACGGGCGTAATTGTGACGTTAGCGATTTGGTGACGATCTAAACTAGTTTTATCTACGATCAGTTGTTTACTTTCGACACATTGCGGCGCCGATGTGGTGGCAACCAGATCGACTTGTCTTGTGGGTGAAGCTAATTTGGTCTGACCTGAAACTTCATTATTGATGTGTGCCATCTGGATTTATTATATATGGTTGAGTAAGTCGTTCTAACGCGACAAGGTTTTCATAAATTTACAAATCAAATTTCAACAAAAAAAAGTTTTAATAAAGTTTGGCACCTAGCGGTTAAAAATATTAAGACTAAACCATTACTTAAAATGAAAAATCAGTGAACAATAAAATAATTTTTGGTTTAGTTAATATTTGATACATACATTTGTTTAGCATAAAACGCTTTTCTGGGTTCAATATCTACTATTGTCATGCATTAAAAAACTACACGCAAACATTTAATTAATTTTTCACTATTGGTATCACAGCAAAAGAAAACATTCATTAAATAAAACAAAACTATATCCACGCAAAAGTTTTATTAGTCATTTACATCATAAGGAAAAAATAGCAATACGTAACTGAACGAAGTAATACAT